>JAUKPP010162393.1:0-14631 GCA_032273245.1 Phyllaplysia taylori
AAAAAATAAAAAAATAAATAAATATATATATATATATATTTTTAAAAAAGTTCGATGTACCCACACGCGCATACACGAACACAAATTATACTTCTTTTCACACTCACAAGCGATTTCAAGGGTTCACACATATTTCACACGTTTTTCCTCACACGATAATTGACAAATTCACGACTCTGCAAGTGCAGGTGTACACTCTCCACTGGGAAAAAAACAAAAAGCGCGTCATATTGTTTGAAGACCAAAATCTCATTGAATATTTGCATACATTGTCACCAGGCCCACTACGACATGTATTTGAGTAGAGAAATAAAAAAAAGTCCTTGCATATTTGCATAAATGACCAGACCAGATTATTAGAATGCCCGCGCTGTGACCTGTTTGAGGATGCTCCGGTCTCTAGGGATTCCGCAAAGGATCGAATAATTAAAGAATTTTGTGAGTGATTCGACCTTTTGCGGTGGCACGTAATCGTCGTGTCGGTGGTTCAGGTGAAGTGCTGTGCGGTGCGACCTGGTGCTCTGTTGACACAGTGCGTGGCATCTCTAGTGTGGGTTGGATTCCAGGCCAGGATTAGATCTCTATACATCTTCCTTCGTCTCTCTCTCTCTCTCACTCTCTCTCTATCTATCTTGACCTATCTATTTATCTGCCTATGTATCTGCCTCTCCCTCACACACATACACACACACTTTTTATCCATCTCTCTATCATCCGTTTATCTATCTATCTGTCTACATATCTATCTATCTGTCTACATATCTATCTACTACTATCTATCTGCTATTTGCTTGCCCCTCTATCTCACACATGACATTATGAGCCTTATCTTTCTGTCTCTCACTCTCTCTCTCTCTCTCTCTCTCTACCTTTCAGTCTTTCTCTCCTTTTTCTCTCTCTCCCTGTCTCTCTCTCGTTCTCTCTCTCTCTCTCTCTCTCTCTCTCTCTCTCTCTCTGTAGTGTATGTGTGACTGTGCGTGCATGACAATGTGCACGTGTTAAAATCAAACTCTGCAGCCACCAGTTGACCGTTTTTATCAGCCTTTTTCTTTGTCTGTCTGTCTGTCCAGCTGGCTGGCTGGCTGGCTGGCTGTTTGTCTGTCTGTCTGTCTGTCCAGCTGGCTGGCTGGCTGGCTGTTTGTCCATCTGTCTGTCTTTTTTAACTTTGTGTTTACTACATTAGGAATCTCTTGGCACAGTAATGGTCAGGTATGTTGACCAGAATGCCGTCTGTCTATTCGTTTGCCCGATAGTCTGTTGTCATAAGAGTTAATAATTATAGTGTGTCTGTCAGTCTGTCTGTCTGTGTGTTTCTGTCTGTCTGGTTGTTTGGTGCTTTGATGATGTGCACCTCTTCAAGTCAAATGTTTTCCAAATATATCTACCTCTGGCATTGTGTTCTTGCGCATTGAGCATCTTTTAGAAAATGGAAATGCGCAATATAAGTGCTATTTATTATTATTATTTATCATTATTACCGAAAACCTATAGAGGCACAATCCACTTATCAATGTTGATGAGCTATCTATCTCTATCTAACCAACATAGTATCTGCTTTGGAGAACCATTCGTTGCTTGTAAAAATTCGTCTCGACTGCAGAAAAATATTGATTTGAAAAAGGCAACAAATAGATTTTATCATCTTTTCCTCCGAGCTCAATCTGTTGCCTGTATCTAGTGAGTTAATGCGTTGATGGCTGTACATGTAGGCTACACGAGCTTGTACTAGCATCTAAAGAGCTGCAGGTGGAAACGCGATAATCCAGCTGCACACATCTTTATGATTATGCACCTCGTTGATCGTTTTGCATAAGGGCGAATGATACTAAGTTTGTAGTGGAGTATTCACCTCTTTGCAAAGCAACCAGTGATTTTGTGATTAGCCTACCGTACATAAAGTCATCTTCCCCGGCGGTGTTACATAATACGTTCCAGTTGGGAGATTCATTAAGAATCATGCTATGGCTGCCTCTCCCCTCCCCCTCTTTCCCCTCACACCCACCCACACACCCACACACATATACACGCACACACCTTCACGATCCACGCATGCAACCTTATCATGCTACTCTCGCATGGCTGTTTCTTTAAGGCCAGGCGCACATTCTTTCTTTTATACTTCATGCAAACATTTGCTTAGTTCTCTACGCGAACACGAATGTAAATCCGTAACATGGACCTTGGCCGAGCCTTTTTTTCTAGTTCTATACTTCGTTGTAACATTGCAGAGAAGTTTACAGTAGTTCAAAAGAGCGGGAAAATTTTGAAATCCGTGCGTGAAATTGAGATAGAGATCATTTTGACATTTCCCCCGGTGTCAAAATAAGCTGCATCACCGTGTCCTCTGACTAGAAATAAAGCAGCGATATAGAGTTGCATAACGCGGGTATGAATTTAGATGCTATTGGAAGGGGTCATTGGCTTTAGATTTCAAGGTTGAGGATTTTCTTGAAATAGAATTATGAGGGAAGATGATATGAGGAAGATTTGCGTGCATGTCTGTGTGCTTCATGTAGTTTGTATGTGTGTGTTCGTGTGTGTGTGGAAATGTCTCATTCTCTCTCTCCTCTCTTCTCTCTCTCTCTCTCTCTCTCTCTCTCTCTCTCTCTCTCTCTTGTTTGAAAACATCTTCAGTGTGCTTTTTGGGGTTTTCAGTTTGGGTTTTTTTGTTGGTAGGCCTTTTAACAGGGCGGAGGGGGGAGGGGGTGAGTGCTGTTTTTTCTATTATGCACAGATATTTTTTTAATAATGTGTTATGTGTGCATGTGTGTAAATCTATGTTATTATGCGTAAGAGTGTGTATATGTTCTGTATATTTACTTTGTTTACATGCAATCCCACACAACCTCAAAAACCATCCAAACACCAAACAATAATTTGTTTTGATTGACAACGTACATGTACTTTCATTTATTTGGAGCATGTGGATGCCTGCAGATGCTGCTACTTGCTTATGATTTAAGCCTGTTACCGTTTGCTTAAACATAAATCATGCACTTAGGATGCGAAACTCGGAGGTTGTTTTATTGTTTAACACTCCCTGCAACATTACAACGTCATGTAAATACGCGGGACCTCCGGAATTTACGTCCAGGAGAGATCCAGTTTTCTGGGCAAAAAGAACTCTTCTCTGTCACATTTCATCCAAATATTCCACATATGTGCACATATCGCTGGTGCAATAACATAGGGGCAAATATCCCATTATGCTCTTCATGATATTCGCCCCTTTGCTGAACAACCAGCGATATAATATTTTAAAAATGCCGTGAATGCAGATGAAGATGGTCTGTAGAGAGAGGGAGCGGGCGGGGGTGGTGGTGGTGTAAGTGGGGGGGGGGGGGGGTTGCTTTTCAACTTGGGTGTACATGACTTTAAGAGTGTCGTTGTCATACCCCAGCGACCTCATTGGTATGGAAGTAGGTCATGCAAAACATCTTTTGCGTCGGAATGCCGTGCAGAAGTGACAGTGATCCTCTAACATAACTTCCCCCGCCCTCACACACACACACACACACACACACACACACACACACACACACACTATACATGACATTCTGCTTACCCCGTCCTTGTCCCCCTGCATACTTTTGGCGCTAAACAAAACCCAATGTTGTGCAATCAGGTGTGCAAAGCCCCAAATGCCTGTCTCCAAAGTTGTGCAACGTTCATGTCTTTAATCGAGTATTTTTTATACTTCAGAAAGAGGAATATGCTGACGTTTGTAGTATGGAGCATTAGGCTACATCTTGTCGTCCCTAAGAATTCACAGGTGTTACCTCCTCCCCCCCCCCCCCCTTCACTATCTCTTTCTTTCTCATTCTCACTTTCCCTCTCTCTCTCTCTGTAGGTGTGTGCATGTGTGTATACGCGTGTGTGTGTGTGCGTATGTGTATGTATGTATGTGTGTGTGTGTTGTCTCGCTGATTAAATTACAACTACTAGCATTTTTATCGCTTGTACAAACTCAAAATGTTCCTACAAACAACACACAAATGGATACTTAGCCAAACCGAGTGGGCTCCACAAGACAAGTCAAGTTCGGTCATGGAGACATTAATTTTCTGTTCTTTTTTTTTTCTTTCTTTTTTGCTACCTTCTCTAATTGTGCGAGTGTAGAATATGTGACCCCTGACCCGCCACGGAGAAAGGGTTGGGTGTGGGGCAGGCACTGCGTCACAGACGGAGAGAGGCCATATCAATAATCTCATTGTCTTGCCCTTTGGGTGACTTTGTCTCTTCTCTTTCGCTCTCTCTCTCTCTCTCTCTCTCACTCTCTCTCTCTCTTTAGTTTCACTCTCTCTCTCCCTGTCCTTCTCTGTCTTTGGTTAGGGGTTTAGGGCTCCATTGACTCTAAAAGGTCATTTCGGCGCCCAGTTATTGTAGTTTGTGTGTGTGAGAGTGTGTGGGTGTGTCCCTCTCTTTCTGTCTCTTTATCTCCCTTTCTCTTTCTTTTGTCTTTAGTGAATTACGACAAAATCTCGACTTTTTTCTTGTCTCTCTTTCTCTCTCTCTCTCTCTCTCTCTCTCTCTCTTTCCATCTCTCTCTTTCTTTTTCTCTCTCACTTTGCCAGTTGTGAGTTACAAAACAGTCTTCCCCTTCTCTCTCTCTCTCTCTCTTTTACTTTACCTTTTGTGAGTTGCGACCCCGTCCCCCTTTTTTTATATTCCTGGTTATATCCCTTTGGTCGTGGTGTTATCTCAGGGAGCAATTCCTGCCACCTCACGTATCACCGGCGGGGATTGTCTCTCACGGGTTGTGTGGTGCTCCGAGAATTCCAGCATTGATAAGGGTGAGGTAACAATACGGTAGATGGAATGTATCCTGTATTGTCATAGTCATACCTTTTTTTGGCGTTTACCCTTCCTGACCCACTTCTTTCTCTCTCTCTCTATCTATCTATCTATCTCTCTCTTTCTCTCAAGCACACGCACAATACGCCGATATTTTTTCTCTCTCTGTCTTTAGAGGGAGAGAGAGAGAGAGAGAGAGAGAGAGAGAGATATCCACTACTGGTGGTATACACTCATGATGCAGGCCTATTCGTAACGCTAAAATTCTGTCGTAAAGGCACTGAAGTTCCCCTCAATTTCTTTTAAAAGAAGAAGTATCGCCAAATTACATGTACATCGGTCTCGTGTTCTGCAGTAGGCTACCATCTCCTCTATAGAACGGATAAGTTCAGATGAGTTAACCCGCCTGTTCACTGCCGGTTGTTTTTTCAACTCATATACCCTGTATGTATAATTAATTAACACATACATCAGTCGGATACTACAATCATACACCATTTACCATCAATACATGTGCATAATATGCACTCATTGGTACACAAGAAATGTAGAGATGCAACCTTCTACGCCTTTTTAAAGACCTTACAGTGTTTACAGTAAATTGCAGTGCTGTAAAACCTCAAATAAAAAGCAAGCAATCAAACCATAATACATGCATATCATTTCTACATGACCCACACCATTTTCCTCCTCCCCCCTCCCTCTCTCTCTCTCTCTCTCTCTCTCTCTCTCTCTCTCCCTGCGGCCACAGTTACTACTATGGGTGAACAGCAGCGCAAACAATTTATTTACCGGTGCGAGCTTTCAACTGAATTAGGTCACTGGATGTATCGCTTTACAAGCCGCCTTTCCTTGGTCACACTTGACTGAATCGTGAAGAGCAGAATGTTATTTGCTGTCCTAGATAACTGTTTTCACCTAGGCCTACATGTACATGTATTTTAAACGCATTATCCCACGGCATCATTACTTACGCTTCGTTTGTCACCCTCGTCTCGCAAATAAAATGTTGGCCTAATGTTTTCTCTCTTTCTTGATGTGTGAGGGGAGGGAGGGAGCATACTACGTTGAAGTTACCCGTTTCTTTAGAGATAGGTGTGTGTGTGGGAGGGGGGGGGGGTAATTGATTTTTTTTGTATGTTTTTTTGTTTGTTTGTTGTTGTTGTTGTTGTTGTTGTTCAAGCCCATTTTAACAATTCAACCACGATGGCCCCATTTGTTATTGTCGACTTCCTGGCACGCTTGTATTATCATTGCGGTACCATATGTGTATATATTTTATAATTCTTATTACTGTTCCCAATAGTAGCACTGGTACAGCAGTAGTACGTAGGCCTACAGGTAGTAGGCTACATGTATTGTTGGTACATGTTTTCTTATTTTTGCTGTTCCTGTTGTTGATTTTTTTGTTATTTATAACTGCCATTATTTTTGCTACATGCATCATTCCCATTAGAATTATTGTTATTATCTTTAGTGCATTATGATTAATAGCGCATTGTATTGCTGTGTGTATTGCTGTGTTATTATAGCCAATTACCACCATCTTCATTTATTCATTATTTCAGATTTCTCTTGTGGCGAGTGCGACAAAAATCTGAGACACAGCAGCCTTGACACCCTCACCCGGCCACACCGGCACCTCTCGAGAGTCAAAGAAGCACAATCATCACCATCATCATCGTCACCATCACCATCGTCACCATCATCATCGTCACCACCATCTACCCTCACAGTGCTGTCGTCAGACCCGTTATTGAGCTGGTGCTGTGAGGACAGCCCGGCCACCACCCCCACCACCTCCACCACCACAGGCACCGGCGCCAAGATGGAGGTTTTGGAGGAATCGACTCAGGGTCCTCAGGTCGGGCACGATCCCTTCCTGACAGAGACCTGCGATCTGCACTTGTTTACCACACAACATGTGAGTTGTTGTTGTTGACACATTGTTGTTGTTGCTGTTGTTGTTGTTGTTGTACGTGATAGTCTGGTCAACTGTTATGAGACCATAGATTCAATGTGTATTTTTAGGTTGCTGTTTTTTCCTTGTTGTTAGTGGTGTCAGTGGTGATGATGATGGCAGCGTTGATGTCGCTATTGTTGTTGTCATGAAGGCTTTGGACGAGTCGACCCAAGGTCCTCCGCAGGCTGGGCATGACCCTCCCCCCTCAACCCCCACTGCTGAGCAGGTGGCTGTCGTGCGCAATGATCTGCTCCTGTTTTCTGAATTTGACTAATCTATTTCTTGTCACCGAAAATACGTTACAGTGTCTAAAATGGCGTAAAACCTGGGGAAGAAACATCCCCCCCGCCCGCCCCTCTACTGGTCGAACGTATTACACATGCAATTGGCATATATATACATCATGTATGCATGTATAGATCTTGAACGGTGCAGGTATTCATTCATGTACACAGCAGAACAAAACACACGGACGCCAGAAACGCTTCTTGATATGGCAGGGGAAGCAACCCACGAATACTGTAATATGGAATTTGGCGTGTCAGAGTTGTGTCCCTTGAAAATGTTGAGCCATAGTTAGTAACAGTAGGCCTATCAGTGTGGTCTTCATGTTCCGTGTCAACCTGGTGTACTGCATGTGAGTGTGTATGCGTGCGTCTTTCTGTGTGTATGAATAGCTTCATGTATGTGACTCGTGAGTGTAGTCCAGTATTACATGGATGTTGTCTAACTGCAGCTTACTTCACGATTCAATCTCAATATTATTTTGTTATTCTAACCCCATAAACTACTTGTGGTTTGCAAAGAATTATACTTAGACAAGTCTCTTTGCCCTTAAAGATTTGCTTATCTGATACTTGATTGTAAAGCGCATAGAGCCTGCTTTCAAGCGGGGATATGCGCTATATAAATGCAGTCATTATTATTATTATTATTACTTTCACAAGAGGCTTTGCAGTATCCCTACTTGGGGTGAAGCCTGTAATTCTGAATTGTTAGAAGTATAGTAGGTTGATTTTATAGACTATAAACAAAACTTACAGAAGATTGCAATGATCAGTGGTTTCATTGTGTTTTGGTGAAACAACAACTCGATAGATTAGAAAGCCACCACGAATTCATCATCATGGGTATAGCCATCCGCTTTCAATACGATGTCGTCAACTTACAACTCACTGAAATAACCCAATGACTGATTTTAATATTTTTGTATGTTTCAGGAGAACAACCCAGCGGTCATAGTTCTTCCCCAACCCAGTGACTTTGTGGAACTGCTCAGTGAAAGACTTCATGTGTTAGATTCCGATTCTTTGGAGCTTGCTATGCAACAAGATAAATCTTCAGCTTTCCGTCCCTTAGACATTTCTCCTATGGACACTCACAAGCTTTTCCCTGACTCTGGTGCTGAGAGTGATGATTCAGGGATTCATAGTTTTTCCGATGTTAGTTTTTTCACAAGACGGAGAAGTTTCTTCGATGAGGATGATGTGATAGAAAATAATGTGTATTTAGATTTTAACGAATTAACTGTGCCAAAAGATATGGATGGTGAACTAGATGAACTTCGAAGTGATGATGAAGACAATAGTGATGATGATTCAAATTCATCATCTGGTAGCAGTGATGATGACAGCAGCAGCAGCAGTAGTGATGAAATGGACGATGATGATGATCACAATGAACAAGGTAAGAGTGGAATTGCTCATGTTATTTATTTATTTTTTATTTTTTTATTATTCATGCTTAGTAGCTTTTTTTTGTTGTTTTTATTGAATTTTCAGTGCTTCTTTTTTTATCCATTTTTTTTTTATTCATGTGATCTTTTGATTTTTAGAATTTTATCTAGATCTCATTGTTTTACCTAATTTTACTGTTGTTCAGTCACCTTGTCAACCGTTACAGCCGTTGGAAACCCATAGAAAATCTTCTATTATGATACTGGTATAGGGACTGTGGCGTATGAAAGTCGCAATTACTTCAGTCAATAGAATGCGAGATTTTTTATGTGCCATCATTTTGCTGCAGGAGAAAAGACAATCCTTTCTCGTGGCTCATCATATATAATATATAATATTGAATTCAAACTTATTCTTCACTCACTAACTACATCAGATTTCATCAGTCCAGTGCCAATACACAAAAATATCTTGAGGCTGGACATTCTTTCTTTGATTTTTTAATAATTCCTAAAAATATAACAAAATGTGAGATTATGACAATCTAGCTGAACTAAAATATAGTTACAAAGTAATCCAAAGCAAAATTGATTGGTTCAAAAGAGTTAAAAAATGTTTTTAAAAAAGGAAATAGAGTTTTAAAAGAAGCAAAAAATATACCCGTACGCATGATATGACAGTACTGCTGTTGAAAAAAACAACAACACAATGTGAACAAATAACGGTTGTAACTGCAAGAATTACGAAACCGGAAAGAATATAAAAGAGACATCGTGTTTAAAAATAATAATTTTACAAGTGGTTTTTTTTTTCTTTTTTCTTTAACATCAATAGGCTACGATTGGCCAAATAATAATAAATAATCAGATAAATTTATTTTTAAAAATATTTTCTGTGGGTGAATTTTGCAGCTTGATATTTTACAGTGATATGAGTCTTTTTTAAGAGGGAACAAAGAGTGACGAAAGCTAAGTATTTTTTAGAAACGGCTTTGTTTCCTTCACTTCCGCATTTTGCTTCGTTGTCCGAGAAAGCCAGCTGCTGCTGTCAACACACGTGTTGCCGAGAGGGTAGAGGTCACGATTGAACTTGTTACCCTCACGACCTATTTACTCAGACGTTACAGGAGAATAGTCCGCCACAATCGGAAATGGCAGCAGAGCTTACTATCAGTCGAGAAAATTGTGTCTAGTTTCAGTAAAATATCAGAGTAAAGAAAAAGTTCCAAGTCCACAACCATTCTAAGCAGAAACGTTTACGTCGACCTTGTTTCCGAACTACATTGTTTCCAAGTTTGTTTCCGGTTTCGTCACCTTTCCAAAGCGGAATAATTTGGTTCACAACAATACCGTAGGTAGCGAACATGGCAGCGCATGGTACCCATTCAAAACGACCCAGTACGAAACAGATGAACCTCGACTTGCTGATCCAGGCCTGTAAGAATCTATTTTCTTCCAAATTTTCATTTTCTGTTTTGTTGCCAACATATTCACCTATTCTGTTCCAACTTTCCGTGGAACATCGTTATCGACAATGCATTGTCATTGATGCACTGTCCCAACCAGGAAGTGCTCTATACAACGTTATAAGCATTCATTTCCTGTTCGTCCGCTGCCACTGTCCTATCGCCTTTCCACTTATAACTTAGTCCTACACATCACATAAGACTGACGCATGAAAACGTACTCAGTCTTAAAGTAGATTGGATCTAGATCTAGACAAATATTAGATCTAGATCTAGTCTAGGTTCTAGTCTAGAAATCTAAATCTAGAGACTAGATCTAGCCCACAACAGACAGTCTGACTGAGTCTGAGTCTACACTAGACTACACTGACTGATCTTTAAAAACAAGTATTTTACTAAGACTGAGACTAGAATCTAGATCTAGATTTTTAAGTAGTCACAGTGAAGTGGACTCTTCAGTTAAGTAAATTGTTTATCAAGAGAAAGACCACAAGTAGCATAAGTAAACATGACAGGCATACAAGTACAAGACATTTACATTGTTGTAAGCCTGCCCTTTGCCAATGTAGGCTTGTCAATGTCAATAACTCAATAATATTAATAACCTCATCATTAGTAAATTCTACTTCTACTTCTAGATTCAGACTCTAGGCTATTATCCTACTTGAACTTATTTTGTGACATTCCTGTGTTGTTGTGAAATTAATTGGGATCCAGTAGTTAAAAAACGTAATTATGCCTTTTTAGTTTTAGATAGGCAACAGTACTACAGTGTAAAAATGTAAAGTACACGTCCTTTTTGTTGGGTGAATAATTCTTATATTGTAGAATCTATCAAGAAAGGGTCATTATCCTATGAGTTCTCACGATGGTTTAGCTCCACGTATATCGTCAGAAGGATGTTTAAAAAGGAAACGGGGAGCTGTCTTCCTGATTAGGGTTAGTATGGAGATTTCAAATTGACTTTCTCTCCCTTTCCCTCTTATAAGGATAAGTTTGTTTGCAGGTTCATGATGTGAAATTGTGCTCTAGATATATTTGAGAGGTGTATTTTCAAGGATCTCAAATTACTGTACAATGTTACAATGATAGAAATAAATCTAGATTCTAATTCCTTTGGACTGCTTTAATAACCTTGTGAACAAAGCATGTCTATTGAGGGTCTGAGGTTGTGAGCAGTCTGTTTACCCCTATTAGCTTCTACTCCTTGCCACGCGAAGCTTAAGAAGAAAAGATGGAAATTTAGAAGCTGTCTTGGGTTGTACGTATTGTTATCAAAGTAGCGCTAAGACTGGTCTGCCTGTCACTTGGTTGGACGTTGAACATTAAGATTTATATTGTTACACCTTTGTTTCATATATGGCAGCAAGTCAACTTGTCAGAATAACATTGCCGATGATTGCCACTGATAAAAACTTTAAAACTTAATGAAATGTCACACCAAAACAAACATGCATATAATTCATTTTAGAGGCACAGTTCAGCTGGATCTTGATCGTTTAACTACACTTATTTCCATTGGATTGGATAGATAAACTAACTTTAAGTAAGTCCCAACAGTTTTTTAGGATTCCATGGTTTTAGTTTTACCTTAAACTTAAAACCCTACTGCCATCCAGCAGTTAATTTCTACGTCAAATACAATTTTTAATTCTACGTGTACCTTTTCAAACTCATGCCGAAATTCACAAGTGAAAGATGAGTGATCCAAGGCCCTCAATTAGTCAAATGAATCCTGTAGTAAAACCGAACCAGTCGCAAACACATTTTTATTTCAGTTTGGAGATTCCAGCCTATGTGAACTTTTAAGTGAGATCCTCATTTCAATTGAATTAAATGTTATTGATTTGAAGCAGCAACAATACCTGGATCTCAATTAAGTTGATATTACCTTGAGAATCAGTTAAGAGTGGGGGCAAATTTCATGCAGTAAGCAAATAGAGCATGCTTTGAAGGTGCATTAACTACATGCAATTTATCATTGACAAACATACATGATTTGGGCAAAACTTTAATGTTGTCCCCTTCTTGGCATTTGTGTGCTTAGCAGTTGGACGGGGTTTAGAAGTCAGCATCTACGTGTGTTGACATCTAATATATCGTCATCAATATCACCGTGTGTTTTATTAACATTTTATTCACCTTAAGAGTTTTGTCATATGTTTGTCACACATATTGTTTAGCACAGGCAGCTGTTCAGCTTTACCCAGAAAGGAAATCATCACGGTAAAGGGCCTTGAATATATCAAGGTGCTTTTCAATTTGATATTGATTCGTTTTGCCGGTCAGCAGATATATATCATTTTTATAATCTATGTATCATTGCCACTGTCACCTCATCTTTTGTTTCCCCCCCCCCCCCCCATACACACACACACACAAACAGCAGATTTAACATAACTTTACATCCAGCTGATGTCAAGCATTTTTATCTCACAATGAAAAGAGATAATTGCTGACAATAGCTTCTGCCTTAAAAATCCAGGTCAGTCCCCTTCCAAATGACCGTATAGTGTCCCAAAACTTCAGCCATCAAAAATGCTTTTTAAAAAGAATGTATTTGAAAATATATGATACCTATGTGTGCCATTAGACTTGAAATGCTGTTCTTTGTCTTTGACACATAGAATGCAGGTTCGATCTCCACATTGACCTGTCATTTTCATCTCTATGTTGTGGCCCACATACATGGGCACTAAATTACCTTAAAGTGTTACAAGGGGTGTAAAACAAAATCTAATCAAACCATTGGCGCAAACCATAGTGACACAAGTACCAAGAAACAAAATGAGATACCAAATTTAATTTGGGGTCTCAAAAAAATTGTCATAATAATATTGGTTGCATCCCTTTGTTGCCCCAGGCAAGGGCACACAACTCTGACGCCCTCGTAGCTATGTAATGTTTCTGGAGTTGCTGCCCTTGGGACTCTTTTTGTCTCTCTACTTCTCGAGGCTCAGCTGCCTTTCCCCCTCGTCCTATGCGAATCAATAGCGCGGGTGTGATTCTTAGGCAAGCTATGGTGGGGCAACAGCTTGGGTGAGTTGATGTTGTTTGTGTGCTGTAACAAAGATAGATCAGCGTTGCGGGTGTGTTGTAACTGCGCACAACTCATCTCTGCTCACTCGGCCTTTGTGCCCTGTCCTTGGTCTGTGCACACTGTCTGATCGCTTAGCATTTACGCCCACGTGTAAAAATAAAATGGATAATAGAGCATTATCACAGAGGAGATGAGAGGAGGTGGCTTTCTATCTCCATCACTGTCTCTCTCTCTCTCTTTCTCTCTCTCTCTCTCTCTCTCTCTCCTCACGCTCTGTTTCTCTCCCTCAGAGAGAGGGAGAATCTCATATTTCTGCTAATCTATCTTATTCTATAGATAGACTCCATTACTTGCTACGTTTCAAAACACCGTCCTATTGAAAATGTAGACCTTAGCATTTGTTCCATTTAGTTTTCATGTCGCCCCATTGCATCCAAATTAGGTTCTCGGTGCTCTAAAGCAATTTTCTACGCATGGCCGACCACGCTGTGGTGTAATGGTAAGGCTCTTTGCCTGTCGTGCGGAAGACCCGAGTTTGATCCCACGAGCGGACAATCTAGGGTTTTTTTCTGCTGGGATTTTGTTCATCTAAGGCCGGGTTGGCTGTGACAAGTCATTAAATACATGTACCTCCATAATACATGTATATTATAATAGACTCTAGCATATATTAGAGTAACCTGTCTCTTAAATGACCTCACAGCATTGCAAGAAACGTAAAAATCGGTAACAAACCAAGCTGAGTCGTCCTCCCCGGTGGCAATTTCGTTACAAACTGTTCCTTCTGTCTGTGTCGCACGCCTCAATTGAATTATTGGTCATTTACTTTGTATCACAAGGCCCAGCGGAAAATTGTCTTCTATGCTTGAAGCTATCTACTCCAGTGTTTTATAAATTATTTGCACGACTGTCGAGCATTTGAATTAATCGAATCTCCCTCAGGTAGCAATTTTCTTCCCACTGTTTTTTTTTTTTTTTTTTTTTAATCCTTGGGAACGTTTTACAGCGCCGCGGAGATATTGAAGTGTTAAGACTTGCGTCGTGAAGTATGACAGAATGTGGTGGTGGGGTGGTTTGGTTTGACTTCTTGTTGCCTTGTTGGTGGTTTTAAGATAGGTGGGTGGTTAGTGGACTGAAACCAGCCAGTCGCGTTGTCACAATGTTGGGCTTATTTTCTGCAGTCTGATCAAGCTTTTGTCCCCTTCTCTCCTCTCCCCCTCCCTCCGCACTCACTCACTCTTTCTCTCTCTCTCTCTCTCTCTCTCTCTCTCTCTCTCTCTCTTGGTTTGGTTACCTGTTTTACGTGCCCTGCAACACTGTTAGGTCATATAAGAAACGGGCTACTTCGACCCTGCAGACTGAGAGGGAAAACATCCCAGCAGAAAAAAAACCACCCAGATCGTCCGCGACCGGGGATCGAACTCGGGTCTTCCGCATGATAGGCGTAGAGCCTAACCATTACACCACTGCGCTCGCTCGCTCTCTTTCCACACAACTGTATTCTTGGTACTACCGCACTGCCAATGGGGGTTGTTTTTCAGCGACAAGAAAAATAGCATGTACTGAATCCAGTCTACTCTGCATGTACTGAATCCAGTCTACTCTGCTGTCACAGAGCAACATCTGTTTCCAACCGTTGGATCTAGCTTTTGACCTCTTCTCTCTGTATCCCTTCTCCCCCCCCCCCCCCCCC
>JAUKPP010162504.1:0-12053 GCA_032273245.1 Phyllaplysia taylori
ATCGTCCGGCACTTTCCGCCTCTTCCGGACATTCACGAAGTCGATATGTCCCATCTGGTAATAATAATCTGTGGTGTAGCCCAAAGCTTCTGACCCTGGAGCGCATTTTTCCCGATTTTTCAGAAACGCACACATAAGCACTTGATCTGAAAGCCACTTTCATAGTGAAAGTATGGAGAAGTTAAAGACATGCACATGAGAACAAACTTTTTCCAAAATATAAGAATTAATAGCATGCAAATGCTGGTTTGTTTTTATTGATTACGCCAGCAAAGCACACAGTTGAGATCGAGACAAACATTTTTTAGCCCTAAATGGTCAAAATCGGTTCAGAAATAAAGTTTGGAGCCCGAGCTAAAAAAAAAAAACCAGATTTTTTTTTATATCAGATTTGAGCAATTCTGGTATTGAGTGAGCTATGACTGACACACGACATACATTAAAGCCCAAGCCTGTTAAATCGGCTGTCATTCCTTCTCGCTCTCTTTCCTACCCTTCCCTCCCAGTCTCTAAAGTTCCCTGTCCAACACGGAGACCTGCCTAAGGCAGAATTTTGTTTCGCTCCCTTCTGGTTCCGTCTCAGACAGGCTGGACTGTATTTACATTGGTCTAGTTAAAGAAATATGAAAATACCTTTCTTTGACTGATATTTTTCTGGAACACCTGACCCATTTTTTGCACTTCTGAGATAATGGGGAAAAAGTGATTTGGCCCGACTCTACAAGAAAAAATATTATGGAAACATTAAATTTTAGCAGAACAGTCCGGCACCTTTGAAAAAATGTAATACCAAATGATGCACTGTGATTTGGGGAATTACGTAATGGGCTTATTCCATAGTTGGACATAGGTCATTTTGGAATTTTGGAAGCACCATGATGATATACAGGTTGTTTTTTTCATATTGATCGATTCTAAACTTGAATAACTCGAAAATGGCAAGAGATAAAAGTAAACGTTTTTTTGCACATGATTCAGTGTCCATTTAAGTTTTTTCTGGGATACTTGATAATGTTGATTGAGATGGCATTTTAAAAAGGAGTTAGCGGAACAAAGCCACACACTGGCATACCGAAGAGAAGGGCTTCTAGGAACCATCGTAAGGCAATGAAAAGATGGTTAAAACTGTTTTTCCAACAGGAGTAATGTCTAACAAGCTTTGGCTTCATGCTTCACGAAAATGAAATTTGAGTTTCATTCTTTGCAGTT
Organism: Phyllaplysia taylori; assembly: GCA_032273245.1. Lineage (NCBI taxonomy): Eukaryota > Metazoa > Mollusca > Gastropoda > Aplysiida > Aplysiidae > Phyllaplysia > Phyllaplysia taylori. The sequence goes on from JAUKPP010162504.1 coordinate 1,210, forward strand.
AGAAAGAGATAGATATTGCTGGGAGTTTCAAAGTGAAGTCATCTTTCTCAATTGATATTTTTGGGCATCAAACAACTCACATGTTCACTTCTTGTTGTCTTCATTGTTATAGCCATTCACATTACCAATCTCTACCCAATTTTGATACCCAGTTCTGATTAAATTTTGGAATGTGCTTTTCTTGCTGTGCTCAGTTGGAATTTTCTCGGAACTGCAGGCATGCATTCTACTTTGTAAACGCAAAAGACGTGCATAGTGAATGGCAGATTAGCGTCATTTCTGCGCGCTAAAATTCAGGGCCTGTTCACGCAAGCTGGTGGTGTCGCAAGTTTGTGCTCATAAAATCGGCTGATTTTTTGTTTAATTGGTAGAAAACAGAGTATTTCTATCTTTTACCGTCTTTGAGTTATATCAATTTAGAATCAATCAATAAAAAAAAACACCCTGACATCTATAGGGGCTCCTCCGTGCCGTGCAAAACTTACTGTCTAACAACAGGAGGGTAATCTGATGGCTTGTCCTTCGCGTCCACTTTTTCCATCATCCTCTGTTTGGCCCGTCGCAGCTCCTGGTTCTGTTTATTCATAAAGAGATAAGACTCAGTTTATTCTACCAGGAATTGAATTGAATTGAATTGAATTTGTTTATTTTGATACAAGGCCTTTGGCCCACAATCCATATACAAACAAATCATATTATTCAGAGAACGTTATTTCAGATTAATTACCAAAGTCGATACAATAGGTTCAATGGAAAAGATTTCAGATTCTAAACTCAAAATTACAGGTTACAAAATACAATAATCAACATTCTAGATTGCCATATCCACTGGACATTATTCAATCTGGTTGTTACGTTCTGTGACTATTATTTCATGAAAAACTAAGTATATATACATGTAGTACGTTTATTCTTCACACATTCATTATATATGAGCTTGAGGAGGAGAATAATATTTTGGACAACATAATCCGATGGCACATCATGCAGCATTGTGTACAAGGCATTAATATTCCTTGATAGCAAAAGAGATGGCGGTAGTAATGTACATCTTTGTGAATCATAAAATGGACATTAAAAAATTACATGATTTTCATCACACTGGCAATAATCTGTATTATATTGCACTTTACAAAATACATGTAGATGAGTTGAAAAGGCCTCCTTGCTGAAACCTTTGAGAGACCCATATTCTGAGGAGCTGGAGAAAACACTGTATGATCAAAATCCAAGAAGTAACTCTATGATCAGCTCGCATTACATAATCAATGCTCATTGACACAATGTTAATAAGTGGCAGAGGAGTATAGCACACTATAGTTGCTTGACATGCAATAACAAAATGATGCCCTCATCTTCTTTCCGAAATCTAAAGAATTGACAATACTTGATGCTACAGAAGTACCTCAAACAAATCCAGGGAGGAAGATGTACACACAGAAAAATTGTGGGCTCACCTCTCGTTCCAACTCCTGCACATATTTCTTGTAGTTTGCAACATGAAAGTCAACTTTCATTACATTCTTTTTCAACTGAAATAAAGAGAAATTGTTCAAATTTGATAACACCATCTGGATGAATCTTAACATGTAGTCTATAGTTTTCACAACTACATAGAGACCAGTGTCAATCTATATTCTGATTATAAAAGCATATGCAAGGCCTCAGAGGTAAAAAAAAATAAATTGGGCAGTTGAGGAAAAAAAAGGCAGGGATAAAAAGGAGCAATGGAGTTCCAAAGCTCCATCCGAAGTAGAAGAAATCTAAAGTGCACAATGTCATTGGCAGCTGTTGGGGCCACATGCTGACTCATTACATAGTGGTTTTTTTCTTGGTTTGGTTTAGTTACCAGTTTTACGTCCCCTGCAACACTGTGAGGTCCTTTAAGAGACATGCTACTTCAACCCTGCCTGTCAGGGCCAAGCCAACCCGGGCTGAGAGGGAAAAAATCCCAGCAGAAAAAACCCAGATCGTCCGCGATCGGGGATCGAACCTGGGTCTTCCGCATGCAAGGCGAAGAGCCTAACCATTACATCACAGCGCCGGTCTTTTTTTTTTTTTCTCTTTGCATCCTTTCTGAAGCAAGATCATTAATGTACATTTGTAAAACTATCATTGCTTAAAGAAATATAAACAGATTCTGAAAAAAACTTGGCAGACATAAATGTTCAATCTTCCCTCTGATATGCTAAACTGCAACGGACACACAAGAAAATGTTGAAACAACAAAACTAAATGTAAAGGTATCATCTCACAAGAATCTATCACATTTCATTGAAATTTCTTGACAAATCAAGTTGCATTCATCAATCTAAGCCCCCCACCCCCCCAAAAAAAAATTATTTGCAACTCCCGCTTCAGGGCTACAATTCTAACTAGAGAAGAAAGTTCTATGATAATTCTCTCCATTTTTTCAATGCGAGACAGTGCATATTTTTCAAAACGTAAAAACAAACCTGTTGACAAAACTATCCAGAGGCTGTTTAACACAACACTTCTATCTAATTTTGAATGCATAAATATTTTAAAAGTACTAGTGGAGCCCACGTTCTCCAAACGTACAAAAAGTTATGAACATAATTTAATGAAACGATGGCAATACTAAAAACGTTCAAAGAATTACAATATTTGCAACCCACCCCGCATCCCCATCTCTACCTATTATTTCCCTCCCCCCCCCTCTTCATTTCCTTCCCTCTCCCTCCGTAATATTCACCCCCCCCCCCCCACCCTTATTGCTATGTGCCTTTTCTTGTACTGCTGATTCAATTTTCATTACAGTGTGGAACTTTCCCCAATCCCCCAGAACTTCCGACCCTGGAGCGTAAAGTTTTCAATTTTTCAGAAACACACACATTAGCATTTGATCTGAAAGCCACTTCGTGCAGGGAGGTATTGGTTGTATTCTCCATTGCGTAAAGTGACAAAAAAAAAATTTTTTAAGTTAGATTTCTCTATGGTTTAACCATAAAATTATCAGATTATGGTGCAATGCACTGGAATGATGCATTACCCTACCTAGAAAAATAAAGTGGTAATTTTTTAGCCACAATCCACATCAGTAGCGCTTGGCAAAAAACGGAGCCTGAAAACTAAAATAATTGTCTCCCTGGGGCTTATTTTCTTTTAAGAAAGGATATACTAGAACACAAATGAAATGTTTACTGTTGTTTTCTAAAGAATCACAGAGACATCTTTTGTTACATACATCAGCCCGTATATGCTTGGCTCTGTCTGCGTATCTCAGTGTGTTGTAAGTGTCCTCAAAGGATCGGCTGGAAGGGCTGAAAAACAAAATGAAGGAATTAGGGGTTTTTTCACCACCGTACTGAATCTCGAAAGAAACATTGGAAATCTAGGCTGAAAAACAGAATGAAAAAATTGGATCTGTGACTACTGAATCTCAAAGAAACATTTCAAATCTAGGCTGAATAAAAATGAAGAAATTATATTTGTGACTACTGAATCTCGAAAGAAACATTGAAAATCAGAGTCTAACATCTTCAAAATAGGTTTTCTTTTCTTCACAAAATGGATTGGCTTGAATCCATGTCCCTAGTCTGAAAGAGATAAATGAAATGATGATGTCTGTTGGGTTTGGATCTTCTGCAACCCTGCCTCTCAGGGCCAACACAGAGAAAACAGGAGCATTCAAAGAGTGCAAAGACATCAATGAAAATCTCCACAAGATAAAGTTTTTGTCCTTTTTCTAAGTTAACTTGTTATGCATAGACTACTTGAGGTAATTGTATCAAAAGAAATATGTTGCTACATGTAATACTAAAAGTGTATGGACTCGTATTGATCTTTGGCAATTACGTAATAATCTAAGACATGTTCACTAAAACGGGACAATTTATAAAATCATCATTTCATCAAGAGACTTCAGTATGAAAGAGCATACACACATATATAATAAAAACCTTGACTGAATGTCAACACCAGAAAGATCTCTTGATGCAAACCCAACAATTAAAAAGTCCTGTTTCGATACATCTATTGAGGTGTTCATTACTACTAATCACTCTTGTAAATCCTCTCCTGTGCCACAGTCATACCAACTGTGAAGGTAATCTAAAATACTCGTACTTGTCTAACCGAGGCCCATGAGAATTAGTTTTTTAAAGAAAACCCACAAGGTGTATAAATTTATCCAAATAATGGACATCTGGCACTATTAATACCATGAGATGGTCAGTATCTTCTATTGTAATGGGGAAGTTACTCTTTTCAGTCAAAGCAAAGGAAAGCTCCAGTCACTCGCCACAGTGATACTGATAATGTACATTTTTCCATCTTCAGACACTAGAGAGCATCAAGTGAACAGCTCTACATTCATATCCTAGAGGGCATCACACTAAAGCTTCTAGACTTTCTGCTGTACATCGTGTAACACACTTAGTAAAGGGGAATTAGAGCTACTCCGATAGCCTGACGCGCATGTGAAGTCAACAGGGCATCCAAATTTCCGCTACTTTTTGTTGAACTTGTCCATAAATTGTGACCTGATTCATATTCATTCCAGTGACATAGTGGTGTTACTTTCCGCCGGCTACTCCTTTTCAGTCTTTGAAGTGTGTGTCAGAGACCCGAGCTGATGCCAAGAGTCGGAATATTTTCACCAGGAGGGGAATTCCCCAACCTCCAAATGGTGAAGATTACAGATTTCCACCAAATGGCGGAAGATTGGAAGCACTGTAAGCAAATAACAGAAATGATCACCGTGATCCCAAACTGAACAACTAGTAAGAAAAAAAATCGTTAGACTTCCAATCTTTTTCGCGAGAGAGGGAGATAGTCTTACAAGTCGTGAGCCTCACAATGAAGTAGTAAGATTTGGCAACTCTGCTTTCCCAGAGAAGCTATAATAGACAGCAGAGCTTTGACACAGAGAACATACCTGACAGCCGCAATCATCACAGTACGACAATTGCCTCCAAGAGAATCTTTCAGCAGTCTTGTCAGCTTGCTGTCTCTGTATGGAATATGTCCTTTGAACTGGAGGATAGAAAGTATACATAGTTGAGCACGGAGCTCTTGGTTGGGTAAAAAAACAAAAGGATATTGAGTGCACCCTTAAGCTTAACTCCCTACACTTGGTAACAAGAGAAAGAAGAAAGTTGTCCACCCTAAGAACCTAACATCATTCTTTAATAGGACAAGGGGTCGTAGCTCTCATTAAATCAAATCCCCTGTGATTCAAACTAGGAAGCTTTGGGTTCTGAGGTGCTTTACTGTTGGGCCACAGATGCCCAAAAGTTAGAAAGAAGATTTGTTTCAGATGGAGTGAGATTGCAAACATTTAGGAATTTTAATGCATGGGAACGCTATTGGCATTTATTGAAATAATTTGCAAATATAGGACAGATAATAGACAGCACAACTCAAATGGGGTTAAAAACTAAAGTAATGCTGAGGAAAAAAAGTGATTCTGGTTGGTTGGTTGGTTTTAGCTTAATGTCCCTTGCAACACTGTAAGGTCATATAAGGGACGGGCGACTTCGACCCTGCCTGTCAGGGCCAACCCGGAATTAGAGGGACATTGTCCCAGCAGAAAAACGGAGATATACTCAATCAAACAAACTGCCCCACGCAGGCCTCGAACCCACGTCCTCTGCGTGATAGGCGAAGCGCCTAACCATTACACCACCGCGCCGGTAAAGTGATTCTGAAAAAGATTCAGAGATAATAACAACAAAAAAGCGAAAAACAACATCCCAAAATCAAAATCATGGCTGACCAGTCACTCACTTTGTTGTCTGCTAGAGCGTTGATAACATTTCCCAGTGCAAGCAGGGACCGATTGATGTTTGCACCTTCCCTGAACCGCTCCCCTTGATTCGTCGTAACGTTGGCACGTTCAGATCCAGCCAGGTCAACCAAACACATTTTCGCCATTTTTACTTCAGAATTTAAATTTGAGCCTTTTTCACGCTGGTTGACTAGGACCTGAGTTGGAGAAATACAATCAAACAGACAATTGTGTGTCATCAAATCTCACTGGATGCAGATGAAAATTAGTTTGGTTTGGGCTTTACACCCCTTATAACACTGTTAGCAGGGATGCCAACTCAACCCAAAAACAGACTTTGCCAACCCTGAAAAGGAAATTTTCACCAGATTTTGAAATTTTGAAAGTGAGATTCTACTCTTTTTCAAACGACAGGTCTCACGTTGAGGGGTTAGGGTTAGAGTTAGGATTAGAGGAAAACTCAAAATCAAACTTAAAGAGAGACCGGTGTGATAGTGCAAATTTACCAGGGGGTAAGAGAGAGAAAGAGAGATATTTTGGGTTATACATTAGTTCTGCCTCCCTTGCAACACTGTAACGTCATTTAAGAGACAGGCTACTTCAACCATGCCTGTCAGGGCAATCCCAGGCTGATAGAGAGAGGGACGGATCCAGCAGGAAGACGCAGATGATCTTCCTTACCTGGAAATTGAACTCAGGCCTTCTGTGCAATGGGCAAAAAGTCTAACCACTAAACTACAGAAGCTGGTACAGAGAGAGAGAGAGAGAGAGAGAGAGAGAGAGAGAGAGAGAGAGAGAGAGAGAGAGAGAGAGAGAGAGAGAGAGAAAGTGTACGTTCCCTTCAAATGCACACTATCATCCTATGACTGACTTTCCTGCAATCTGGTAAGCATTTTATTAAAGGCTTGATAAAAACTGACATTTTTATAGAAACTTGGATAAATAACAGCACATATGAGCACATAATTGAATTTAAACAATCATATATTTTCAAATTTCTTTCACGAGGCTGTCCCTTGGGTGGCACAATGTGAGTGATGGACAGTGCTTTCACACTCCGCTGTTGACAGACACATGAGATTTTCGTGAGTGACATGTTTGGGCAACCGATCTCGTTTTGTCAGTCCTTTGAGAAGTGCCTTTGAAGGTGAACAGATCTTTGATGGAGCGACTTTGATCCCTTTGAAACGTGAGTCAATAGAAGCAAACATAACCACGGGATGCGCATTGGAAATATGGTGTGTATTTGGAGTTAGAGAGAGAGAGAGAGAGAGAGAGAGAGAGAGGGAGAGAAACATGTGTGCGCAGGCATAACAGTATTAACAGTACTGTATAAGTGCGGTCATAGAGTTCTAAAATGCGTGCATATGTCCCATATTCTTTTGGTTTGGTTTGGTTACCAGTTTTATGTCCCCTGCAACACTATAAGGTCATTTAAGAGATGGACTACTTCGACCCTGCCTGTCAACCCGGGCTGAGAGGGAAAAAATCCTAGCAGAAGAAAACCCAGATCGTCCGCGACCGGGGATCGAACCGGGGTCTTCCCGCATGCAAGGCGAAGAGCCTAACCATTACACCACAGTGCCGGTCTGCCATATTTGTGTGGATGTGTAAATGTGTGTCAAGGGAATGAAATTGTTGCATAGTCTCCCCATTTAAGGCTCACCATGCATTTAGGCGGAGACTACGGTAACAAAAAATTTCTAATTAAAGAGCAAGAATTATGTAGATAAACATTAGGGAACAATGATATTTGTTGCCACCCTATGACCAACATAACACCTGAAAGTCTTAATAGTTTGCACCAAATATTTAGAAGAAGATAAATTAATTGGGGATAAAATGCTGGAACTGTCCGGGTTTGAACCCGGAACCATTGGCATAAGAGCAACTCAGGAAGACATCCCAATACTATGTCATGGCATAAAGTCGAAGGGCAAGAGCACAAATGACAGTTGGATTGGAAAAGTAAGTAAGTAAAGTAAGTCTTGATATTGTTATCAGCATCCTTAATTCTCTCCTGGCTATCACGTATGCTGACAGTAAGGAAAACAAAGAGCATACCTGAAACACAGCATGTGACCTCGAGGACTCTGCATTTGCATCTGTCGGATGTTGTGTCCTGTTCTTGTTGCCAAACTGCAACATGTGAAGTAGCTCCTCTGCGGATTTAGGCTGAACACAGGAAGACCAATAAAGGACATGAAAACTACACTGTGTTGTCTCTAGCTTTCCGTAATCTAAACTTAAGATAAGAATCACACCAACATTGTATGGTAATTTTAAGAGACCATGCCTGTCAGGGCCAACCCAGGCTGAGAAGGGAAAATCCCAGCAGAAAAAAAAACCAGATCATCCACGACCAGGATCAAACTCAGGTCTTCCACATGATAGGCAAAGATCCTAACCATTACACCACAGCGCCGGTAATCTAAACTAAAGACGAGAATCACGCCTGCCTGTTTTTTAGAATATAAAGTGAAGTACATGACATCTTTGCCTGTCTTTTAGTTTGGTTACCAGTTTACATCCCCTGCAACATTGTAACGTCCTTTAAGAGATGGGCTACTTCAACCCTGGCTGTCAGGGCCAACCTTGGCTGAGAGAGGAGAATCCCAGCAGAAAAAAATGTGGATCGCCCACAAGCGGGATCAGTCTCGAGTCTTCCGCAAGATAAGCGAAGAGTCTAACCATTACACCACAGCGTCCGTCTTGGCCTGTCTTATGATTGGATGTTTGTTTGTATGGGTTTTACTGCCCCTTCAACATTACTAAGGTTAATGGTTATATCCGCACCAGGATTCCCATTCCCTCTCTGTGGGTCTGAATGATTCTATATTTTGAAACAGCTGAATGCAGATGGGAGAGGAAAATGTAGCATATTCATTGTGTGGGTGTGACATTTTACCAATGGAAGGCACTCTCCTCCTGCAGGTGGACAGCAGACCTACTTGTACTATATTCATCTGGCTCGCAAGAGGAGTATCTATCTTATGATTCATAGACTGTCAAAGAACTTTGATCTTTGAAAATGTAAAAGTTAACTCTGCTTTTAACAACAGGGTTGTGAACAATATAGGAAAAAAAAAATGTTGATCATCGTAGCAGGAAAGAATTTCACAGAAAATCAAGACCCTATACTATCGCTCCTCTCTAGGTATCTGCTCAACCACAGGATGGCATGTTGTATTAACTTATTAAGCACACTTGTCCAATAGGAATGTACAGTAACAAGTGATAATATACACTTATTTCACTTTGTTTTTTATTTACAAGACCAATGAAAATCCAGCAAATTTTTAGCAACTCAGTTCGAGGATTACAATCATATATATAATTAATTCAGTTACACGTTGTTAGCATACAATAAGGCAGATCCTGCTTTTGCCTGTTCTGAGAGATCAATGCACCTTTGCAAGTTTGTTTATTCTTTGTATCTAGTCAATCAAGCTAATCTTTTCAAATAAAACAAAGCATTTTTACCTTGTGCAATGACAACCCAGCAATGATGACACCCACAGATTTATCCTCGCGAATTGGGAGGTTTCCTCTGGGCATCAATAAATCTCGAACTTGCTCATTGTAAACCTGTGAATAAAGAAAAACAATTGTTTGTTTTGTTTGGTTTTTATGGCTCCATCGACTCTGTAAGGTTCATATCGGCGCTGAGAACCATTCAAAGTATTTGGGTAGGAATTCATTTTTAATTTTGCCCAGACGGCGGCCTAATAGACCTACTCTTTTCGATTTTCAACCACCAAGGGATCTTTAATGTGCGCAACATGCACACGGAGCCTCCGAGATCTTTCATCCTTATCTGAGAAGACTAGGTGTGTGATCTTACCTACCCTAAGATCTGGGGTGCGGTTAAAAGGGCAGCAGTAGACAAGGAAGAAGAGAGGAGATGCAAGGTAGACAACAAGGGTAGCAAGGAGTAGGAGAGGCTAGAAAGGGTGTGAGAGGAAGAGTCTGACACTTAGTTGAAAAGGAAGACAAGGCATAGAAGAAGAAGGAGAAAAAGAAGAAGAAGAAGAAGAGAAAGAAGAAGAAAAAGAAGAAGAAGAAGAAGAAGAAGAAGAAGAAGAAGAAGAAGAAGAAGAAGAAGAAGAAGAAGAAGAAAAAGAAGAAAAGAAGAGAAAATGAATTGGGGATAAATGCCGGCACTGTCCGGGTTGGAACCCGGGACCATTGGCATGAGAGGCAAACACCATAACCTCTAGACCACGAGAGCCCCCAGAAAAACAATATTCAAAGATTATCCAAATGAAAAACATGAAACTGCCGACCATCAATACACAAAAATATGTACAATATATACACTTTAAATATAATTTCAAACAACTAATTTTATACAATACAAAAGACGACACAGAACGAGGTGGTACAACCATGGCAACACCAGAGGATATAGCAGGTATGTACCAGTGTGTGGGGACATTTAATTACTTTACACAGCCTGTTTGTCACAAAATTTTCTGGAGTAAAAAGATGCAGGACGCCACTGAGATCTTGTTAAAATAATGAAAAATGTACAAATTTGCATTTGCAAACAAAAAGAAAATAGTAGTAGACACAGCACCAAACAAAAAGATGCTGAGAAAAATCATTTACATGTCAGAGAACATTAGAAACAACATGCATCAATAGAAAAGATGTCAAAAGGCAAAGCAGAAGCTTGCAGTGTTCCTCTGCATCTGAATACAGTGGACTCCGCTTAAGGTGACCTCAGATAAGGTGACATACCACCTAACTTAAACATGACCATTTTTTAAAGTCCTGGCCACTTCCCCTCTATTTCTTTGTAATGAAACCTAGGTTAAGGTGACTTGGAACCTTGGATAAGATGACCAAATACCTTCCCTCTGCCACAATACTGCCTTTGTCTGCCTTACACACCAGGGCTCGCCGACCACTCCTCTTGATCATTTCACACATCCCAAGAGTCATAAATCATAGCCTGAGCTTCCAGCTCAAGCCTCTGGTATTCAGACACTCCATTCATTTACTATCATTATCAAAAGGGGTCTTTTCTATAGCACAGTACCACTTTCTCTCGGGGGGGGGGGGGGGGGGGGGGGGGGGGGGGGGGGGG
>JAUKPP010162615.1:0-12500 GCA_032273245.1 Phyllaplysia taylori
GGGGGGGTGAGCTGAAAAATGAAATTAGACACAAAAAAAACAACCCGCATTGTTTATAGGCAATGAACGCTACTGATCTTAAAAATTGTCTAAGTAAGAAGGTGATAAAAATGTTGCGTGTTTACAGTAAATTTTCTTGCACGCATCGATACTCGATTGGCTCATAATACAGTAATTGCGGCCCTGAAGATAACGGATGAGCGCTCGTGGAAAAGAACCAGTAAAACTGAAAATCAAGGTGACGTTTTCTCCGCTTACGAATGATTTAGTACCGAGCCAGTCTCACGGGGCGTGATAAATATGGCGGCTTTGAAAGCGCCGAGAACTCAGATTTACGCACGGTAGGCCGTCTGCTGTCCCGCCTGTCAATGAGTCCGGACTTAATGACCATCAGCACGCGATTAAGCCGAACAAATCTGGGGACACGGACGTGCATGCTACCATGAGGGATCACGTCTTATCCCAGATTCAGCAGTGGTGCACCTCGTTTGGCGGTTCGTACCTTCGGGCAACCAGGCGACATGTCATGTCTGTTACGTAATTACCGCATTCATTACTTATTCCAGGCCTTATGTTTGAGCAATATGTCAACAGGTGGTGCTGGTAGTTACTGCATTGAGAGTTATGACAAGGTATGCTTAGAATCATGCAGTTTGTTTGAGTATAAAAGTCCACTTATGCTGCAATGGCGTTATTCAAAGGTGGCGCCTTGTCTGGTGCAAGGTGTGTCCACAATGATATAGAGGCTTGGTTTTTTAACTGTTGTTGGGTTCTCTCCTCTTCCACCTAAGTGGCTTAAGACAAACGGTGGGGGTGCGGGTGGGAGGGAGGGAGGGAGGGAGAGGGAGAGGGAGAGAGAGAGAGAGAGAGAGAGAAGAGAGAGAGAGAGAAAGAGAGAGAGAGAAAGAGAGAGAGTGAGAGACCCTTTTAATTCATCTTCCTGGAAGAGAGAAAGAAAAGGTAGAATAGGCTACATAAATCCCAACAGGCTGCTCTTTTTGTTGCACTTTGCCCCAAACATGAAAACCTTTAATATCTTGAGCAGTACTGAAGAAAGTTTAAGTCCACGAACTGCACTGTATAGTTGACAATGCAACGCCCACACTTGATGTATTCAAACATTCCAAAATGGAACGATCGCCCTCGAATATTGACAATACCAACTGATATGCTCTTCTCTCTTGAACCTGTGGACGGCAAGCCCAGGAAAAAGACCCGCATACAATGTCACGCTCGTTCGTGTACACACAGTGACACGGACCTGCATACAATACATATCCACCAACGAAGTCCCAGAACGATGTTAAATGCATACCGATCTACAATGGCTATAAAGACAACCCACTATGGCTTGTCCCAGCCGGTTCGTCAACTGACCTTCATATTCATATGTATGTGCTTTGAATCTTCCTTACTTATTGTGAAAAGTACCGCAGCGAGTTGTTTGCAGAAATAACTCGCTGCTTTTCACAATACAATAAATAATGAATATTCAAAGATTCTATAATGATACACGGATTGGCTATGTACGTTGCAGAGAAAGATAAGGTTAAACAAAGAGCTAAGGTACTCTTTCTCTCCGGTTACACTCTTTGCCATGCTGAATATTCTCCCACATTTCGATGGTCGCACCCATAGCGAGGCAAAACAACAGAGGATAACAATGACAGGAGGTCATGGGGACTTGCAGGGATAGGCACATTTGCCGGAAGTAGTCCTGAACTTAAGCACTGAGGTCAAACTTGACAGAAAAAACTCCTCTATTTAGGGCAAAATGTCAAGGATATTTTAAGGATGGTAATAGCCTAAGGCTTTACCTATGCTTTGTAACACCAAATGCACTCCAAAAAGAAAAGTAAAAGATGGAGGGAGAAAGGCAAAAAACAGGGTAGCATGCACCAAAGAAGTGTTGCATAGGCCTATGCATCCCTGGGTATGGACCATGAGGTGATTGGGAAACATTACCCCATAGGAGGGCATTGTCTTTCTGCTGTTGACCAGCAGATCTATTACAAATTGTCACATATATACCTCTGGGCTGTAATGTGTGTGTGTGTGTGTGTGTGTGTGTGCGTGTGTGTAAGGTGAGAGAAAGGAAGAGAGAGAATGAAAGAGAATGAGAGAAAGATAGATAGAAAGAGGAGGAAGACAGGGAGAGGCATGGAAGGAGAAACAGAGTGGGGGAGAGAGACAGAGAGAGAAAGAAGTACCGATGGTGACTGATATAATAGAGAGAAGGTGGGCTGAACCATTGACATGTTTCCACTCACCTGCATCAGCATGACCTCTTCTCTCAGCTGCTGGTTGACCCCAAACTCAACTTTGACCTCTTCCACAAGCTTCCTCCAGTTTGGACTGACACATAGAGCGTTGAACAAGGAGGCCATGTCCAGCATACTGAGGATCATCTTTGCTAAGTGCACAGGAAGACAACGAATGAAGTCCTTGTGGCGAGAAACACCTGCGTAAGCTTTTGCGGAATTGGGCATGACCAAGATCATCGGATCCACTGAACTGCTGGCTGTGTCAGACACCGATTCTGAGTCAAGGCTTTGTTCGCCTGAGACAGAGCTCTTAGATTTTGCTGGCACGATCTGTTCTCTGGTGAAGGGATTTTCCATGAGAGGGCAGTACTCTGAGCGTGACTGGGAGAGGAGTTCCAACTCCGGATGGTCCACAGAGTGATGTGAATGCTCCGTAGATACAATGGAAGCTGTCTCGTAAATGTCATCTTCTGCAGAAATTGTTTATGAATTCTATCAGTACACAGAAACTATGGTAAAACCATATCATATGGAGAGAATTTTCAGGCCCTGCAGTAACTACTATCTTAAAAACTGTCTTTCTATTGATGAGAGAATATAAAAGAGTCTGTGAAAACAAAAAAATGATAATGGCTATAATATATAATATATAATGCTTCACTCCGACACATGGTTTCTTCAAACCATTTTGCATACCCACAGCTCACAGGTGACAGATCTGATGCTAAGATATAATGTCATACAATCTGTCACAATATTTGTTCTGTTGATCTACAGGACAACAACATTTACTCCTTTCAAAGTTTTGTTTATTCAACCACATGTCTTTGAAAAGACATAGAATTAATGAATAAATGTAATAAAAGCTTACAATTCAATAAGGTATTTCACTTCAAAAGAAAGAGATGGAGTTGTGATTACACTCATAAAAGTTATTCTGATAGAGCAATGAAAATAACAAGAAAGAGAGGAGAAGGATAAAGAGATATAGAGAAAAAAAAGTTGAGTAAAGAGGAGGATTGTGAGTACATAGTTGAGGAGGTCTATAAAAATGAATCAAAGTAGATGGTATAGACTTCCTCTTAGTGTCTCAACCACAGATAGCCTTTTAAAGCTACAGCTTTCATGGTAATAAGGAGAATGTTGATGTTTGTGGGTAAGACATTGATGATAATAAAAGTATCAACGTTGCAGGAAATAAAATTGATGAAATTCTAGTAAAGATGCAATGATGCTTTCAACAGAGCCTGTATTAGAATTCTACAATCATAATACTTTCAAGCTGGCGAAAAGATTAATTTCTACTACCATTGGAAAGGGGATACAAAGATTTCAGAAAACAAGGTTGACATTACAGATAGAAATGCAAGTGTAAAACATCTTTGATTACCTGCAAGTGTATCTGCAGCTTTCTCTTCTGATGCTAGCAGTGTTCGGGCTTGCGTATGCAGTGTGTGAAGTAAGTGAGCGTCACACATCTGCAGAACACTGAGAGAAAAATTAGCCTTGGTCCAATATGAAGACTGACTGAACCATTCCCATGTGCTGATTGTCACCTGCTCCACTTTCTGCACACTTATCGCACGGTCTGAACTGACAGTGGCTGAGTCTGTATTCAGACTTGGATTTGTTCGTGATCGTGAATAAGTGCAGTCTTTATTGAGAGTTGGTTGAAGCAAAGAGACAAAATTTTTCAGAAGATCAATGCTTCTCATGCGTCTCAGAAGTCCCAACATGAAGCGTTTCTTTGAATGGTCACCAAACCGGGAAAACCACTCTCGAAACTCTCGTAACCTTCGAGTGAGCAAACAGCTCTCACATTCTCCACAAACTGTGAATCCAGCAGTGCTAACACATCGGAGATCCAGTGCACGGCCCAAGTTGAATTCATTCTCCTCTTTGAATGGCACCGGGTGCTTCATTGATTCTGACAACACATTTGAGGTAGCCAAGAAAATGTTACTTGATGAAGCATTTTGACTTCTTGCCATGTTTATGGTCTGAACAGTGTCAACTGGTTTCATTACCTCCAACATAGTTATGCCGATACAAGTTCCAGAACCTAATAGGAAATGAAAAGTTATAAACATTTATTAGAAGTACTCATTTAGATAAAATATTAAAGGCTCCTCTTGGTAGGATTTTGATAATTCAATAGTCAGGCCCTTTATTATCTTCTTCTCTGTCACCCAATTGAAAGGGATGGTTTTGTACCTAAAATAAAACTTGCAATGCAAAGATGCAAAAGATCCATGATCTATTCATATTAGTTTGATCTTGACTGAATGGGGTGTGGAAAATTACAATAAATCATTATATGATCAGTACAAGTACACAAGAGTAAGTAACAAGGCCCCTTCTATCCTGCATATAGAATGCACGAACAACATCTCATCATGGTGGGATTAAAATCCAAACAGAGAAATATCAAACACCACTACTAAAAAAATAAAAACACCAAACTGCCACTCCAAAAACTTTAAAACTAAACTGGGCAAAAGGTATTAGTACCGGTATTAGTTATTAAACTTAAACTTAAACCTCATTAAAATTGTGGCAATACAAAAACTAAGATTAAAAGTGAACTAAAGTGAACCAAGAAAAAAAGCACATCATGTTTTCCGGTTCAACGAAATTGCTACACTTCAGTTCGTTCACCAAGCAGTCGGCTTAAAGTATAAATCTCCCCCGCTCATACACCTGAATATAGGATCTCGAGATTGCCTCGGTCATTGTTCAAAAGGGGTCTTCCTGCGACGCTGTCCCCAAGGAAACGACCCGGCTGTCGGTAGTGCTCTCCCTTGACAAATGCTCGTTAAAAAATCTAATATTGTTTTTCCTTTAACCATTCAATTTTTTAGCCATTTATAGGAATTTGTCACAGAAAGATAGAATAATAATCAAATATTTTAATGACTAAAGAAATTATTAAAAAATTATTTTCTACTTTCACCGGAAGCAACAGCTGAAACGAGACAGCGTGCTTAGCAACCGGAACCCCTGATAGTGTCTTTCAAAATGGAGGGACATCAGCTATGTTTACCTTATTAGGTATCTAGCTGGTTAACTCTCAGCTAGGACCTAAGTTGTACCAATTTGATTAATTTTGATTATGCTGTGGCTTTAAATCTTGGTAGATTTTAACTTGATTTATTACCGTTACCGCCAGGACAACTCCAAATCAAATAGCATGGCTTTGGAACGCGCCAAGGTGAGCAGCCAGATCGCATAATAATAATGAATTTAAATTGAATAAATCACAATTGTTGTACCTCTTGTGCTGTAATTTTCTCCCAGTGCCAAAACTCGCCCACTTAATGGGAATCTAGTGTTAAACTGTGTATTCCTATGCGTTCTTAAGTGGGCGAAAATTGGGGCAACCTAGATACAGTTTCAGATTGTCATCATAATTAAATAATGTCATTCATGATTCATAGCCTAATCATTGTGTAAACCCCAGGGCTTTAACTTATGAAAAACAAAAGTATAGGCCTTAATCATTGATAATATGCTAAAATACGTAATTTGCACTGCATTTGCTCATGCTTAGTTTAGAACGTTCTTTTGGCTGAATTAATGAAAATAGGCCTAGTTTGGTCCCGGTGAGAATTGTCCATTGAACTTTAACTTTAAATTTAAGTAAAGAATACATTTTTTGTAGATAAATTTATATCTAGATTCTACATAGGCAGAATTAAACTACTGTTAAAGATCAAATAAAGAAATAGCCTACTATATCTAAAGAAAACATCCAGCATAAATAAATGTAAGGAGAAAGATAGTTATCGAGCTAACATAAAAAATAAATAGGTCTATGTTATGTAGAGATAAACATGGCACGTAGTGTGGTTAAATTTCATATTTTGGGAGTAGGGATATCAGTCATGGGAGCAATATCTTGGGCTTATCTGTTGTTAAACCACAATAATCAAATATTTGGCATTGTGCTCAGTGTGTTGAACATATTTTTTCAGCTATGTGAGACACCAGTCTTCAGCAGCAGTAAGGTGCGGGGCCTGCCTGGCCTTCCACCGCTGCCTGCAGAAGGAGCCAGGGAACCATCTGACCTGTACAAAGTAAGTCCCTGAAATATTTTTAAACTTGTACTGTTAAGACCCTGAAGCCTTGAAGTGATCAATTGTCTACTAATCATTTAGGAAGTAGAAACTTAAACCTGATCATGCCTTTGCATCCTTGGCATACAGCTCTGTCTGTTCAAAACTGATCAGCAATAATGACAAAATTTATGTTTACCAATTTTTATTTCTCATGATTGTTTTTTGAGTAAGTAATAAGAACCCCATAGAATCTAGTAGTGTCTTCCATTTTACACACTCACAGTTTTATACCAAATCTGAATGACGAAGTGACTTGAGATGTTATGACCATTCCCTAGAAAAATTCATTGTTTAATATACCAATATTTACTCTTATTTTTTAAAAAAACTTTTTTGTTTAGCATGTAAAGGTAGTTCATTGGCATAGCCATATATTAATGTGTTCAGTACTTTATACAAAACATAGATATGACTGCATTCTAGATTTACTTAAACATTCCCATTCAATAAGAAACCACTTGTCTCCTACAATGGAAGCCTTATGACGGAGATGTAGTAGTAGTAGTAAGGAATGGGTTATTTATAGAGGCGCCAGCCTCAGGTTGTATTAGCCTCTTCTTGTTTTAGTTTTCACTTAAGCACCCAATCAGGCTCAAGTTTTCCCAAAGGTTACCATTTGCTTGCTGCGTCAGCAGCACTTCGCTGTCACGTAAATCAACATAATATGTCAATTTTTTTGTAAACACAAAAACAAAAAACAAACAAAAAACGACAAAACTAAAAACAAAAACAAAAACCCCAAGCAAACAAACTGATGACTGAGATATTGAAAATAACTCTTTTGTTTGTGTTTTGGAAGGACACTGGGATGGTTTGCACACATGGGAATCTTCTTTTTTCTCTTAACAGATTGTCCTTCGAAATAGTGAGCACCCACCTCTTATGAAAAGCACATCATGGACATTGGCTGCTCCCTTCAAAGAACAGAAATATGATCGAACTCCAAGTGAGTCCATTGCCAATGTGTACACACCATCAGCCAGTGACCTGAAGATGAAGGAACTAGCAAAGCTCTACAGAGCCAGAACAAAACGTAAGCTCAACCTTTTTTTGTCAGTCTCTCTCTTTGGTGACTCTTGTAAATTTATTCCTGTTTTTTTTGTCTGATCCTTGAAGCATTGAATCTGTATAATTTAAATTGTGAATTTATTGTCATTGCAAATTTTCATGCTTAGCAAAGTTGAATGAAAGAGTTCTGTTCAGAACTGTTGAAAATTTTCACATGTATGTAATCACATTAATGGAATGAATTTCTTTCAAACAAGATAACGAGAGCAGTAGACTTGAAATTTCTGACACTACTTTCAAGGCAAATTGCTGTGTTGAAAGTTTTTCAGTTTTCACAGTTCATACATCAGTATTCACAAAATAATTGACAGGAAGCACTCTGTATTTGTATAATTTAATATGTTTTATTTGTGACAACACACACTCATTAGTATCTATGCATGCGTCATAATATATTATTACACTCTGATGATGTTTCAGTGCTTATTCTCCCACCAATCACAGAAAATGGTATGGCAATCTCATATTTGTGTGATGACTAACACTAGCTGCATCTAATATCTGCTTCTAGCTGTTGTCTAGAACAGTAGTCTACGCCTAAGATCCCAGTGCTTGGGAACAGGGAAATTATGGGACCGTAGGCAAATGGCACTCTAGCCGAACCATCATGGGAAAAGTCCGAAAAGACCCATTGACTAAATATAAGCAAGCTTTGTTGATGCAGCTTATGCATTATGTCAATTAAAAACTGGTAAACATTGATGACCAATCACAACAGCCTCTGCTTACTTTTCTCTCATCCAATTGTGCATCTCTAGATCAACGGTGAACCTAATGCCCCTCCACTTTATCTGTAAAAAATTTCTAACTTCCCTCTTGGGTGATTTCCCGGCTTCTGTCGTAATCCATCATTGTGTACTGACCCCACCAATCAAACTTGAAATAACGAAAGGTAGGTTCCTGCAAACACCACGTAACCCAGATAATCAGACCCAGCCTTTGAGTCAGGGCACCTGTCTGCTGTGTAGCAAATTGGGAGGGAAAGGGGTGGGGTGGGGAAGATGGGAAAGGGAGGGAGGTGAGGGGGCCAGAGTGGAGAAATGAAAGTCAAGTAAGATGGTCAGGGAAACAGAAGCACCAACTAGTTC
This sequence comes from Phyllaplysia taylori, assembly GCA_032273245.1. NCBI lineage: Eukaryota > Metazoa > Mollusca > Gastropoda > Aplysiida > Aplysiidae > Phyllaplysia > Phyllaplysia taylori. Next base: position 8,539 of record JAUKPP010162615.1, read on the forward strand.
ATACATCGACGTGAAACCTTTCGATGTGGCCATGCCCAAGCAGCTTGAATGTAAAACCAATGTGCTACGTGTTGGGGAAAACTCAGCGTGGACAAGCTCACTCCTTGGTGTGATCCCGTCGGGGCAGACATTGTAGCCTCCCCCCACCTCTTCCCTCGCCCATCATCTAGCTTAACAACAAAGTTTTAATCCCATTCACGAGAGTGGATGATCACTATCGTGGTGGGTGGTACAATTTGAACAAATAGTGCGCACTCGGGTCTTGGTTTAGTAAATGATTATCTGTAATGGGGAACCTTAGACGTTTTAGTCCCTTCAAAGCGGGATTCTAGGAGTGACTCTTATATATAGTAAAAATTCTGTTTCTTAAAATTGCGGGACATGCGAATCGGGACCAAAATCGATGGTACCTTAGGCGTAGACTACTGTAGTGCGTTTTTAGAGTGTCCCAAACTCCAGAGAGGCTTTGTATCTAAGAAAGGTTACAAAGTGGGGAGATGGTTGTTTTTATATTTTTTAAAACCTTTTAATGATTGGAGAATTGTCCACTTTTCAGAATAGACAGGTGATAAGCATATAGTTTGAGAACCCACTGTAATGACTTTTGTCCTGTTTGCCCTTTTAAAAATGCTTTTCTAAAGATCTCTTCACAACGTTTTACTCCACCACACCTTTGCTAGTGACTTCTTATCCTTTTAGTTGACCTATTTTTTAAAATAAGAAAATCAACTATCAAACAACAATGAAAAATAACAAAAACTCCTACTTATGATAGTTACTCAGATGAGCTGTAAAGAGTATTATATTTAGTATTTTAATATACAGTGAAACTTGGGTACACTGTAATCAGATCTCCAGGACAAACCATTTGTTCTCATTGAATCAGAGTTATTATAGCAAAAGCTGGTCCAGTAGTAAAGATAGAGATGGGACATGACTTGACGTGGGTGACATTCTGGGGGGGAACTGTATCACCTTTCACAATCATAGCCACAAGAAGCAGATTGAATACCCATAATTGTATAGCCATATCTTTTTGCAATAATTTTATTTTGCTTTTCAATTACACAATGTGATGTGAAAGGTTGAGAGAGAGGATGGGGATGATGAGAAGGCATGACTTGGCACTTTCTGTAAATCATTGCAGTTAGATTTACAACATAGTGTGTATGGTATCACTGATTGGCTTAATCGATTTCCACTATCCGCGTACTTGGAGGTAAGGGTGCACTGTGAGTACAGACTTGTTCATTACATGTCAGAAACACAGTGTGTAAGCGAGTCACTGACCCTCCTCTCATCCTCCACTTCCTCAGTCCCTGTGATTTGACTCTATTGCTATAACACAGATTGTGCTGGCCAAACGATTTGCTTAGCTAAGCAGTCTCATGTATTTTCAGTGAATGGATGCCAGATGGCTACGTTTTGTGCACCTGTCTTTGTTCATAGGAGTGCACATTAAGGACTTGACTCTGTGTTTGAAAATTGCTAGTCCAATCTTCATTATCTCATTACGGTTAGGGTTGCAAATCTTGGATCTTATGTGATCCAAGGAATTTTATCAAAGACAAAGCAAGAAAATATGGGAATTTTCATTTCTCTTGTTGAGGTTAAGGTCACATTATATTGGGGCTCACTGTATCCAATTTTAGCAGATGAGTATTTTGCATCTCAATCACAGCTTTAGCAGTTTGCCGATCCACATGATTTGTTATCTTCCCTTTCCCAACCCATACCTTATTCAGATGATGGTTATCGTTCTCTTATCAGCTATAAGTTTGCAGCTTTTAAGGAACATGCCATATTTGATTTTTTACTTGATTGTCTCAATGAGCACAATCGAGGCACAATCATGTTATATGAAATCCCTGGACATCCTTCAACTTCCCATCCTCGCCAAGCCCCTCTGTCACCTAACATTAGTGCTTTGCTATTTCATGTCTTTTATTCACACTGACAGATTTACCGCAACCAGCAAGAGAATTTTCTTTGTATTTTTACAAGCTCATTTTTAAGACTAAGATTTTATTCCAATACATTCACTGGTGGGTGGGGTGATCTCTTATGCTTCTGAGTTGCTATCGATATAAACCATCCAGTTTCAGTGTGAATTTTCTCTGCAGCGTTACAGTCCTGACAAATTTTCACTGATTTAATTATTCAATATTACTGTCTCCATGGTTAGTATTACGATAATTCTTGTCTGTGTACTGCCTGTATACAATGTTTAGGAGCTTTTGTTTATGTATGCACACCTTGAGTTTATTCTTCTTGAAGAAACATTTGTCTACATACATAGATTTTTATGTTTATAAAACTCATGAACTAAGATAAGTGAAAAGTTTCCATCGATAGTAAACCATGAGTACATTTTGTAGCTTAAAATGATAATCTTGGGGTTTTGGTTTTCATTTCTTGACTAGTATAGCATATCTGGTACCTGTATGTCAAAATAGAGAAAAAGAAGACTAAATTAAGTCAAAACTTTGTTCATGCAAAAATATCGAGGTGTAAGAATTGTTTTTGTGTCTGGATAATTCAAGACCTTGTTTTTCTACAGGAGACAAAGTGTCATCTCCAAGAAGAAAAAAGAAAAGGCTATCTCCTGGCGATGAGTATGTTACTTAAGTCTTATTTTGTAATAGGCTATATGGTAATGAGTCCAATTCTATCTGAAATATTGTCATTTTTACATTAGCATCAGGCAACTACAAGATCCTGAAGTATAGAAAATTATCATTTAAATTTATGCATGTTCACTGAATTTAAGAACTGCAGTATTTTTATGCATCAATTTAGCTGTGCAGCATATTCAGCTTAAGATCGTGTGTCAGAATCTGGTTGTTTTGTGTGCTGGGTATTAGTGTGGATAGTCTTGGTTTAGAGTGATTTTGAAATTGTCTTTTTTATGTAAGCCTGCCCTGTGAAAAATGGAAACTAAATATTGAAGGTTCTATCTCTCAGATGGCTTATAGCATTACATGGGATTCACAAATACTACCCTAAAGTAAAGGTAACAAACTAGATGAACATACTGAAGCAATCTTTCTAAGCAGAGTGCTTTCTCCACATATTTCTCATTATTGGTATTTTGTCTATGACAGTGAGGAAGCATTCACAAAACCAGACCTTCCTCCAAGCCGACCTTTGACACCAACAGAGCAGATGGACATTATGGCTGCCATTGAGAATGAGCAAATCAAGGATGTTGGGGAACCCTCAGAGCGAGACCTTGATGTAAAATCTTTGGTTTCCCATACACTACTCACAGTAAATTCAAGGAATTTGCATTATGAAACTTTGTGAAAACTATGTCTTTTTTCGTTCTTAAGATTAAAAAAAATTCTTTCCTTTGCTTTTCGTCCCTCCATGCTTTAATGTAGGAGTGTAGGCTTAGCCAAATAGAAATAAAAATACACTTGGAAATTAAGGCTAAATATTCAAGATACAGAATTGCCATTTTGATATTTCAGATTAATTAATTTTTCATACTTGAAACTGTCGTATAATTTGCTTTTCCACCCAGAATAACTCACACAATGACCCCTCCCCCTCTCTATCTCTCTCACATGTGAACAACATTCTGATTGACCTATCCAGCGCTACTACTACTACATTCGCAAAGGCATTGCAGTGTCAATGCTGGCGCCACAAGAAAGCCAACAGCTGAGGAGCATTGAGGACTTGGTTCCACCTAATCTGTTGACAGCCAAACACTTGCAGAAGATGTACGGTGAACTGAGGGAAGAGATTGCCAATGACTATGAAATGAGTGCACGCAAGTGTATAGGTCAGTCTGTGCTGTCTTGTTGTTTTGTTTTTGCTGTTAGCACTCTTTGTCTAGACGGCTTGCATTTAGACATTTAGCTGGGTCTCATCCAAGGGTTTTGGACTTGATGCCACCACTTACATCTTAGTTTTAGTATGTTGATAAAACACTAAATTTCTTTCTGTCTTTATCT
>JAUKPP010162726.1:0-14626 GCA_032273245.1 Phyllaplysia taylori
AAAAAGTGCGGAGTAGAACAGATACGTTTCAGTCTATAAGCCAGGCCAAAAGGGAGGTTTTTCTTAATGTGTGGGGGGTGACAAGATGTCCAAAGAAGGTATTGGTGTGCATCGGTGGGTTTGCTGTATAGGTCTGTTTCGAGATTTCCATCTATATTGAGAACTAGAACATCAAGGAAGCTGATCTTTTCAGAAGAATATTCATATTATCAGCGCACACACTACTATGACTTTTTTCAAAGACTATCTTATTTGTTTTCTCTCTATGCACATTGGTCACACGAAATCTTCTATGGTACATATGTTGTTATTAGGTTATTACTGTAATTCCTTAAAGAGTTTCTCTGTGATATATTATACATTATAATAGATGGTTAAAAAAAATATGAACCCTTCAATATTTTATTTCCATTGTCACCCATTCGCTCACAAATGTTGAGATTTAAGGTGCAATTCATTAACATGTGATTTACATATCTATGATCTGTTGTTAAATGGCAAGTTGAAAGAGAAGATTGCAGAGCAGTTAATGTGTTCAAAAGAAAATTAGTTTGTCAGGCACTTTCGTTTAATCCTGCATTGTTCATTATGTATTCTAATTCTGGTTTCATGGCTGCATTTAAATAGTTTTCCATATTTGTAGTATTTTTTTGCACCTGTTAAGTCTTCATAATTGTGAAAAATCTATACTCTTAAGTTAAAGTGTTGCTTTGGTTGTGGATGGCCTATATCCAAATCAACTATGTTAAATTTGAAGAAATTTTCATGCAGTTAATGTACCGAATCATCTGTGGATACCTTGATTGTCACTGCCAGTCATTCCATTAGGTGACAATTGCTGGTGTGGTGAACAATAATAATAATAAGGTTTGTTTTTCATGACAACTCCACAATTTCTTAAAACTTTTGTGATTCATGATTAGAGTTAGACTGAGGTATTGAATGCAGGGTCATTAGTATTTAAGTTCCTTCATTACTAGTGTATTCACATATGATTTTAAAGAGATTAATTATAATATGTTGATGTATTTTTCACTTATTGCGCGGCTAGCAAAACAAAATGCTTCAATACTGTGGCATGGCTTTTTACCATATTTTTTGGTCATTGTATGGTGCTTGCAAAGGCTGAATGGGCCTACATGATGGGATATGTACAGAAAAATGCAACTGGATACAGTGATTGAAGTGGATCACATTTTTTTTATCATCATGCATTAACACTTGAAAGTTGAAGGTATTTTTTTTACAGCTAAGTTGACAAAGTTTCCGATATTTAGACTTACAGGATTTCTTTACAACTGCATTTTGTGTCGATGATGCTAGATGATTTTATGGAGTGGTGCCTTATCACGTGTTTGTGTGGCTTTTGAGGAGTCTGTACTGCGACATTCATTTCTTTTTCTTTTGTCCCGTGTCCTGATTTGGTGAACATTCATTTCTTATTTTAGAAATAAAGGGCCTCAAATGAATAATTTGTGAAAGATCAGTGTTTGTGGATTTTTACCAAACGAGGTTTAAATTCAGGCCATTTTTTGTGATGTCCACAGGAGTTTGAGAGCATCATTTGTCACTCTAAACTATTATATCTCTGCTGAAGTTCACTATCAGCATATTATCCATTTCACTAGTTTTGAGCTAAGACAGATAGTGCAAGGCATTATGAGAAGCTTGCATCCACAGAGAGGGAAATGAAGGAAAATGATGACTTTCATTGGTCATGGGTGTTCAAAATTTAAATGGATCATAAGACTACTTTTAGTTTAAATCCAATGAAAACTGGAATTCCTGATTTGGAATATTAGCAGTCAATGAACTTGAACGATGATATAATATACATGTACAGTGGAATCCACTTAATTCAAAGTTGTTGGGATGCAGCAAGCACCTCGAATTATCCGAGTTCGAATTATTCTTTAAAACAAGGGAAGGAGAGAGAGAAAGAGAGATCCTCAGAGCACACCATTCACCGTGACCGTGTGTAAGCGTTTCACGACCCATGTATGTTTTGCTGCGAGCTGATGGTAATAATTCTAATACTTGAAGATACACTAGTAGTGGATTGATGACGATACTGACAGCTGATGCCCCATGCATTCAAACACATGGTCCAGTCATAGCTGATCGGCTGGACTCAGGCTTGAATTCGAATTATGCGATTATATTTAATAGAGACAAAGAAGGGAAAAATCATTAGTCTGACATCGATTCGAATTAAAAGAAAATCGAATTAAGTGGACTCCACTGTAGCTTTTTTATTCCCTGAGATTTCCTTTGGTTACCAGTTTCACATCCATTGCAACATTGACTGTATGGTCATTTAAGAGACGGGCTACTTCGACTCTGTCAGTCAAGGCCACCCAGGCTGAGTGGGAGGGATAAATCCCAGCAGAAAAACGAGATCGTCCGCATATGGGATTGAATATGGGATTTTTTTGTGTGATAGGCGAAGAGCCTAACCATTACACCACAGAGGCTGGTTACTTTACTCTCTGAGAGTAAAACTGAACAAACACTTGGACCCAATAGCCAGACGAGATGCAAAGCACTTTTATAACTTTTGACCAGCAGACGTTAGCGCACAGTGTGGGAATGGAAGAGCAAGCCATTCTGTTATCGTCAGTTACTATTTAGCCTGTGAAAATTCGTACAGTGAAACTCGGATTACATATTATAACAAGATCGTTGAGACCTGCCAAATGCCCTCATTGTATCCAAAGTGACTCCACTCCAATAGTGAAGATAAAGAGGGAATGTACCCCAGGAAGCATTTTGAGAAGCCTGACTTGGTTCCAAAAAGAGTAGGCCTTACTATTAGGCTTCCTCCACGCTGGCAAAATCCAAAATTAATTCCCACCAAAAATACTTTAGAATGTTTTCTCTGTGCCAAAATGACCTTCCAGTACTGAGCTAATGAAGTCATAAAACTACAGACAAACAAACAAATGCGGATGAAATCAGGTTGAGCAGCATCAGAGGCTAATACACATGTATCTCACATGCACGCCAACAGTGCCTCTGTTGGAAACTAACTAAATCAATTTGATAATGAATAAGCAAACAGAGTTCAGGAATAATTCTGTAGGCTTTATTGATAAATCACAGAACAAGCTTAGAAAAAGAAACCAAAATTTCAAGTATACTTCTCTGTTTTCAAATGTAAATGCTCCATAGAGCTGAGCAATATAAATCCCTGTGATATCAAAATTGACTTTTTTTTCCAAGAAATAATTTTGGCAGGCACATTATAACAAGCAAATTAAAGCCAATTAGCAACACTAATACTGGGGTAATTGCACAAAAAATTTCAAACTGAGAGTATAAATAAAACAAATTAAGGTAAAATAGCTTTAAATGACCAAAAGATTAATGTAGAAATTATCAAAAATTTAGTTTGAACAGTTCCAGATTCAGAGGTGCTACAAAATGTGAAGAATTTTAAAAAAATATAAAATAATTAAGGTAACCTTTTACTGATTTTACATATAGGAATTCCATTAAAAACTGACCGCTCCTGCTGATAACCTTAGAAAGATGAACCCAGTTCACTTGAAAAATTCAAGAAACATAGTTTACTATTGGTGCAAACAATAGTAGCAAATGTGGGGGCCTATTTTATGGCATGCTTTTGAAAATATTCCTATATATATTACAACATGTCCACGTTTTCCACTAGAATCTATGTTCTTATGAGCAAATCTCTGTTCTGTAAACTATGCTTGAAATTTATCATAAATATACAACTAAATTATTTAAAACTGTGACTACTGACTATGAAAAAAATTTTGATGATGTTAACTATCTAAACACATCTAAAACTCTGCACAAAAAGTCTCTGATTTTTGTGCCTTTAGGCTTGCTGTTTGCTCAGGTTTTCCAGGAACCGAGTCAGCGTTCGTGTTGGACGACCTGAAAATACAAGAAGTGCAATAATTGAACTACATGTAGGCCCTATTTGTGTACTTTGTTGTTCTTGTCAACCAGGGACTTTTTTGGGTCATTCATCTTTCAAAGGAGTATTAGTGATCGACAGAGCTATAAGCCGTGCTTTATTTCAGATAAAAAACACTACAAAGATACTATTTTACCTGACAAAAAAAACGAACAAATCAAAAGTTTCCTTGGCAGAAAATGGTTTCATGACATTCAATACTAGACAGCACCCATAGAGTCAGATAAATCTTTTATGCTTTTAATTAAAGCCTGTTATGAAGGCGCACAAAGGCAAAAACACAACAGGCCTCTTGAAATAGCTTTTTGCAAAAAAAGAATGTCATCTGTGACTATAAGAATAAGGGTGCATTTTCTTTTCCTTTCCATTCTGAAAAGAAAAAAGAAATGGTATGCATGTATCTGACTTTTCACCAAGCTGAAATAGAATTACAAGCACAGTAACAAAGACAAATCCTAAAATAGAAGAGACCGGAGAAATGAGACAAGAACATTTGAGAGACACTTGCCTGACATTCCCTTCCCAAGGTAAGGCACCTCATTAGAATTCATCATCACACCAGCCATGTCAATGTGGACCCACTTGTCAGTTGTCACAAATTCCTAAAGAAAAATGTACGCCATACAATTTCATTATTCACATTCTAACCTAAATTATCCCATGGTAAAAAAAAAAAAGGTAGGTTGTTGCCTGTCCAAAATCTATTTGCATGAAATTGTACTTCCTTTTTCCTTAAGCGTTTTAACAATGATGTACCAAGCACTAAACTGTCAAAGGAGGATAAAAACGTTATCATTTTGTTGAAGGGAATTTCAGCTAAATAGCATTTTACTTTAAATGTCTAACACACACCAGTCACACAAGCTCTAAAAAACAAAACTGTACAGAGGGCTCCTTGTGATTTGAAATATTTGGGATAATTAAAAGGGACGGAATCGCAAGGAGTGAGCTCATCATTAAAGCCTACATAGTTAATGAGTCACTATGACATGAGCTCTTCTCTCTGATGATTTGGCAAGAATCCCCTTCAGCTAAGATCCTGCATTTTCCTTGCTCTCCAGCACCAGGACCTTAAGTGGAGACTTCTGTAGTATTTGATTTGAAATGTTAAAATCTGAGGTTCCCCCACAACATGTCCTCTACCACACACCTGAAGAAATGCTGCAGCTGTACAACTTCCACCTTCTCTCTTGCCTCCAATGTTGTTGAGATCAGCCAGATCTGACGTGGTCATCAGTTTGGTGTAGTACTTGAACAGGGGCATCCGCCACACACGATCTCCTGTCACAGTTCCAGCCTGCATGAACACCATACAAACAAGGAAATCAAGATGAAACAGGAATAGACATGAATTTTTTTACTAGTTTTCAAAACATTTAATTCAAAGATTATTGAATCATAGTGACAACACTTGATATTTTTCAAGAGGCAATATATTTTTTAAAAGAAAGTATACAGTGGTATTTATCAAGTAAATTATTGATAAAAGAACATCTCAAGAGACAATACTATGGCTTCACTAAAGGCTGTTTACTTACAATGCAAAAGAAAAATAATTAGAGGATGATTATTTCCTTTTGAGTTTTTTTCTAAAAACACACTGTTTATTGTATTTATTGTTTATTCTTTAGGGCTGTGACTATAAAAAATAAGTTATGTTGCATTTTATAACGAGGAACAGATTGGTAGAAAAAAAAACATAGAAGAGGATTTAAGAACCTTAAAAACTGTGACTACGTACGGGCCCTTTGAAAGAATATGCAATAAGTATTCAAAGTGACTTCTTACATCATTTAGATTCTGCCAGATGAAATCTGACTTTGTGTATGCAGCAGCTGCAGTGCTTCCAAGAGCAATAACCACAGCACCTGAAGGAAAATTAATAATTCAAATTACCTTTTTAACCACATTGAGGTATATGTAGGTAACCAAAAAATAAAAATTAAAGGAAAACAATACAGAAGTAGCCAGTCTTTCTAATTTGCAGCTATAATTTTAGCAGTTCTGGCAATACAACAAATCATCTATTTCCAATACACATGTTTGTTATATCACTAAACTTCCACGGAAGTAAATCCCTGTTCACATAAAAATATCAGAAATGGCATTTCCCACCATGAATATCCCTGTCTGAGGTGTGAAAAGACCACCTCTCACAGAATAGAAGCACTTCGTTAGACACATCCCGCCCTATTGTAGATCAAGATGAATTCTTGTGAAATTACCAGTTGGAATCACTTGTGAAAACTACTGATTACACCACAACAATTTCAATTGTAAAGTTAAGAATATACTGCCACACAATCACAACTTAATTCTTCATTTGGCAAGTCTTTCTTCTTCAGGAACTTTTTTTATAATACTAACAAGTATAAAATTTTATTCTTTCATTTCTTGCTTTGGATAGAAGAGTAAGTGCTACTAATAAAGTATACCTGTCAATGTTGCAATGTCTAGAATCAGACATGGGTTAAATGTTTCAGCATAGCACAGTGCATCAGCCAAGATCAGTCTGCCTTCAGCATCAGTATTGTCAACCTGTGGAATGCATAAGCTGTCACATTGAGCACATACTGTACTTCTAGAGTGAAACAAATATCACATTCCACACTATAGACTAGAAAGCTCAAAGTAGGCCTAATATAAGTAAGATGTACCTCGTAGATGTGCTTCAACAAATGCAGGGGAAAATGAAAACAATTGTGTGTTCCTTGGCAGTTTCATGATTTCTCTTCCTTGAAATGGAAAATGTTAAAGCACCTCATTGTCTCAAGATATAAAATTGTTCACTGCAGTAACCAGGTGAAGGGCAAATACTCAGGCAATTACAAAGTGCAAAGATGCTTTACTAATAGAAGACTCTAAACACTCACAAAGATTTCAGTACTTCCTGCTCATCTAGTTTACATGATCTCTTCATCAGACAAAATGAAAATGAAACATCACCTGAATTGTCTTCCCGTTCATAGCAGTCACCACATCTCCAGGTTTAGTTGCTTTTCCTCCTGGCATGTTTTCACACAGTGGAACAAGGCCTGATGAAGAGTGATAATAATTACAATTATTATACGTAAGCACGGAAAGCAACTTTTTGTAGGTGTTGTCGATCCAGCTAACAACATAAAAAAGGTTACAACAGATGACACAGCACAATGCACTCTGGTTATAGATAAGGTCACCACGGATTTGATATTTTTCTGCAAAATGTAAAGATTAACATACCCCTTAATTGAAATGTATCCAAATATGATCGAGATGATTTCAGAACCTTTCCTTCACACACCTACTTGATACACACCATTTTTAGGGGCATATCTCCACTGATGAGAAATTTGATTTTTACAATAACATATAACAATATGTATGACTTATCATGTACAGTTTTCGGTTTGTCAGTTGAGAAAAGAAAGGTTTGATGTGATTGAAGAAGAGAAAAACCAAAATGGTGTGCAATGCCTGGTCATACCTTTCACATTGATGGGAATGGCCAAAGAAGCTGCTGCCTGGATACTGCTGACCACACAGGCAGCCCCGCCCATGTCAGCCCTCATCTTGTCCATGTCTGCTGATGGCTTGATGGAGATGCCGCCACTGGAAGAAAATTGATGTCAATCATTATGCAAACTCAGTTATGAGAATGTTTTTTCTGACATGTGATGCTATCCGACTACAATATGCATGGGATATAAGGTATGTTTTTCACTACAAAAAATACTTTCTTCAGTCTCAGGTGCAAAATAATATCACTTAAGCAACTCATATTAACCTACATCTGCCACATTATATAAATTTGCCCCCCCCCCCCCCCCCTCCCTCAAGGATACTTTATACTTTACCTTGCATTCCTCTACTGTCTGAATAATGTCTCCAGGAGTTGATATATGTACAAGGAAAATGTACACTAGCAGATACACCATATCAAAATGTTGTTCTTTACAATGAAACAAATTTATCAAAATACCCACCTATTTGTCTTACATCAGTTACTGGACGGTATGCACATTTCTAAAGTTTTGTAGCTTAAAGGTCTTCTTAGTCTTAGGCTTTTCTTTTTATGACAAAACGATATACAAAATAAGAGTTCTGCCCTACCTGTCAAAGGTAATTCCTTTCCCAACAAACACAACAGGTGGATCTCCAGACTTTCCACCTTCGTAGTCGATTTCAAGGAATTTCAGGGGCTCAGCAGAACCTTGTGAAACAGACAAAAATGATCCCATTTTCTTTGCCTCTGCCCACACCTTGCCACTGAAAAGAAAGAAAAATCAACTGAAAATTTAACATCAGCTGATTTAGAAATGAAATAAACACAACCTCCAGACAATAGAGGAAGGACTATCTTGCTTATCGCAAGTCTAAATACATTCTCGCTGATGCATCATACATGGAAGAGCACACGTTCTCCGAAACTTCACTTACATGTATATAGTAATGGCATCTCCTAATTAGAAAAATATCCTGAAGTGACTTCAATTTTCAACAATAGAAACATTCTGGCCGACCACAATTTAATCTATAGATAATTGGTATGAATAATGAATCAACCATATATGGCTGATAACAAAGTTCCCTCAAATGAAAACAAAACAGTCTGAACATTTTTACTAGGTACAAACAACTAACTGATTACAGAATCCAAGATTGAGGTGCAAACATGTGTCATAGCATGATGGAATCAGGCTCTCCTTGATAACTGGCATAACAGTAAAGTTTATAGGTTTCATTTACCTTTGGTGAAAAAAAATCTTGTGATAACTGGCATAACAGTAAAGTTTATAGGTTTCATTTACCTTTGGTGAAAAAAAATCATTGCAAGACATTTTCAAATTAATAAGGCCAGAAAGGAAAATAAGAGTGTAAAAGGTTGCTTAAGTTTGATGGGTTTACAAAATACCCCCCCCCCCCCCTTTAACAAGATAAAGTAGCCTATAACTAAAACACACTGAAATTTATTTTCAAGTGGACATGGAAGTTTTTGTCATAAGCCAGAAAGAAAAATGATCATCACATAAATATCATCTGATGAAAAAGTTCCACTTTAAAGCCAGAAGCATGGTGAGGATAGTAATGACATAAATTATTAAAGTAATGTGTGTTCTTCATAAGAATAAGATCACTCAGTCTAGTTCTAAAAATAAAAATATAGTGTACTAACTGAACAGTGATCTTGACATTGGGGATGGATCCCAGATTTTTCACAACCTCCTCACAGAAGATGGTTGGTGTCATCTTATTGGCTGGGTTGTCTTTGAGGCGACGGGCAAAATTCTGGCCCTGAGCAAGAGCAACACCTTTTGCCCATGCAGCATCAGCATTGGCTCTGAAAGAGGAATGGAAACAAGAGTAAGGTTAACAAATAAGCACTGGCATACCAGATAGGTAGGTAAAATGACACACATATTAGACATAAAGCCAAAAAGAGCTTCCGGGATTCCATTGTACAGCAATGCCATACTTGAGGCTTTCCTTTATGTTTTTCATAATAAATCTCTTGCAACAGGTCAAAAGTATATATTGTGTATCTCAAATAACAAAAGAGAGTCTCAGCTGAGAGAGGTAACCATTTTGTAAAGGTCACATGTCAAATTTGACCCTATACATGAGATCAAGAAAGTGAAAATTTTATATAGGCATTTAACAGAGAATAGGCATGCTCATCTCACACTCAACAAATTTTATGACAGTTTGTTCTTTATGTACTTTTGAGACATCAGATATCCCATTAGCTGATGAGCATTAGGATTTTTCTTACCGAAAATAAGAAAAATAGGAGCTATTTGTCATTTATCAATATTATCTGGGATTGATGCTGCAATTGACAAGAGTATTACTCTCCCCACAAAATGTGGGAAATGGGAACCAAATCTTATTGCATGGCTCTTGACCTTTCAGTTCTCACAATGGTAGTGAAGAAACATTAACACAAAAAAAAAAAAAAGGAATTAAAGGGGGCACCAATGCAATGTCTTAAATTATACAAACAGGGAACTTACAATACTATCAAATAAAAACAATAAAATATAAAATAAGAATAATACACTCACATATCATCTACTCCAGCAGTGAAGACACGGACATCGACTGGTGTCTGCCTCTTATCCTCTGCCTTCAGCTCATCAAATGAGTACAGCGAGAGAGTGCATCCCTCAGCAGCAGCTAAAATTTTGAACAAATTTCCAAAATGGCAGGATGACATACAGTATTTTAAGCAATAGGCATAATTAACTAAAACTGTCCACAGCAATCAAACTCTTCTATATCTTGAACAAATCAGCTAGTAAACAAAATGAAAGGAATATAAATTAGCACAATTCTACTACACTCTCTTTGATAATGACTTAGCAAATACAGTAAAACCTTGTTAAACCACCAACCATGGGACCATTAGAAAGCTGGTGTTATAGAGAGAATGACGGTACAATGAGAGAAGAACAAGATAGGCTATACACATATTGGACAACACAATGAGCTAATTTACAGTTATCCCGCCTTATGGTGTGTCACGCGCCTCTCCGCGCGGCCGCAGAGAGGGGGAGCTTATTGCATGCATCGACACACAAGTGAAGCGTAAGTAAGAGAGACAGTGGGTCTTCAATGGTTTACAGCCGGTGGTATAACGGGCATTATTTACTATGTTCACTTAAGATATGTACCCCGTGAAGTACTGGCGGGTGGCAGTACAAACAGTTTTTTCACTGTTTTATACAGTAACCAAACCGTTCCACAGCGAAAAGCAGGCGTGAATGCGTGAATGGCGGTAAAGAGGGGTGTGAGAGAGAGAGGGGGTGGGGTGGTGGTGGTGGATTATGAGGTTCCACTGTAATTCTTTAATTGTGTTTACAACCATATTGCAATAAGTTGGTACCCTGGTGTTGTCTGCCACTTCAATTCTTTTAATGTGCAGCTATTGTCCTTATCTACTTACTGGCACTTAAATGACCTTATAGTATTGATGGTGCAATAAAACTGTAACCATACAAAAATAAAACCATATTTTTGAGAATTATGGTCAATAATTAAAAAAATATTTAAGAAATGAGAATGGTAATGGAAGGTACTCTAAAACTGCTTTACAAAGAGAAACAGCTGTTCCAATAGACATAAATATCTTGTTATCATATCACAATACTTAAGAACTGTAGACAATGGGGAGAACAAATTACATGCTACTGATTGCAAAAGTCTGATGGTTGACATTTTGACAAAGGATCATTTACCCTCTGCATCCCCACATGTGTCAACAGCAACCTCTGTCTGTCCTGCTTCCCGCAATCCCAACACAGCAGCTGATGAAGGAAATGATTAAATAGGAATAGTTGAATTTACGATCACAAAATTGCAATTAACATAACTGATTGCTACAAGAGTTTTCAGATTCCCATCTCTGATTTGTTTAAATCTAACTTACGGAATTGAAAAACAGAAAAAGATAAAAACCTACCAAACAACTCAAATCCACATGTCATTATTCATAATACATTTCAAATAAATCTTAAGTTATAAAGCTTTCATCAATGGCTAGAGATATGTTCTTAAAACTTGTACTACACCTAATTTACTTTTAAATCTTTGCAAAGAGTGGGACTATAGAAAAAAAATGGGTCAACATAAGGGTAAAAGGGGCAGGAGACAGTCTTATACAATTTTCAAAAACCTTCCATGATAGCTTCAGCGGCTATAGAAGTCAACAGTAACAAATTCTGCATAAAACATCACCTGCAACAGCTGCTCTGATATTGTCCTTCCCCTGGTCAAGTTGCTCATTTGCATCAAACCCGGCATCTTGTTTTCCCAGATTTGTGACAGCAATAGCTGGGAAGCTCTCATCAAGGCCGTACAGAACTCTGCTCTTGCCACATTTGAGTTTTTTCCCTGCACTGGAATTGTTTTTAAAAAAAACAGTCATTCAACCAATAATGACAAATCACAAAATTTGATAAGGGTGTTAACAGTTTTTGAGTCCCCCCCCCCCCCCTACTTTTCTGGCTCCCCAAACGTTTGGCTTCATATCAGCGCTGTTCTCCTCAACTATATCACATCTTGTAATGAAGTCAGAAGTTAATGAGACAAAGAGGGGAGAGAGGGACAAAAGTTCAGTATTTCCCGAGGTTAGCAGATAGGTTCAGTTCAGTTCAGTTTATCTTATTAGGCCATTGTCCCAAAAGCACGGTACTTTAGCACAATGGGTGTGAATAAAATAAAAGGTAAAGCGAAAAGCATACACACAATGCAGTGTAATCCACTTATATCGACATGCCTTGGGAAGTGGATTTTATGGTTGAAAAATACAAATGTCGATAAATAAGAATATAAAGCTAAAGGGGAAAAAAACAAGAGGGGGTCAGCGGTAAAAAGACAACACTATTTTCTTTTTTAGGTACTGGTAACAGTTTCTTGTCAACATCAGCAAGGAGTTAAAGTTTCATTTCAATGCTGAGGTTTTTCTGTTTCATGGTCATAGTGAAACAGGACAATGAGAGGCTTGGAAAAAAATCTTGTGCTGGAACAGAGCAGTTAAATGTGTCACTTTCTGCAACATGCTAAGATGAAGGCTTACACAAATACACAGTACAAGTACAGGAGGGGCAGGAGATTTCGAGTACCAGTAACAAAACTGATCAGCGCATGGCGCATGCTATACAGTACACCAGCACAAACTTTGTGTAGTAGTAGTAGTAGTAAGGAGTGGGTTATTTATAGAGGCGCCAGCCTCAGCTGTTTTAGTCTCTTCTAGCATCCTTGTATTTTTTACTTGTAATGTAAGGCCTGTTTATTGCCGTTTGCTGGGGAAATAGAAAGGCGAGGCACTGACCATGGCACTTGCCGGCCTCTGAATGGGGTGGGGATGGGGAGTGGGCGATCGGGAGTGGGGGTACAGAGGTGATGCCCACGGCGTGAGACGCGTACGTCTGTGAGGTACTGTACTGTGTGGGATAAGATTACTCTGTGTAAAGCCTGGTGTGTTGCAAGGTACCTTAAGAAGCATGTTGTTAAAGAAGAGTAGGCCAAAAAAAAAAAGTTGATATAAGAGGAATCGTTTAGTAGAGATATTGAAGGAAAAATTCGGGAATCGGAAAACATGTATATGTCGATATAAGTGCATCATACTGTTATATGGAAAAAGACATTGTAACAAATGACAACGAAGCTGCCTAATACCTACATTTCATGCTCGCTCACACCATAGAATAGGTATAATATATCTATTCTGTGGCTCACACACACTGTACACATACTCGCAAGTACATGATGTACATACACATACAATTTTTTTTAAAATTGATTAAACTGAAGTGGAGATAAGACTGTGTGAGCATGCACACTAGTGTGGGAGTGTGAGAGTGTGTTAATTTTTTTTAAAAATGTTTATAATGAAGGATTGCTAATAAAGGATAGGGAGAATAAGATTTTACAAAGTCATTCAAAAGATGTTGCAGTCCTAGACACAGGAATGAAAAGAAGCCAATAAACATACGTTTTCAAAAGGGTCTCAAATTTTCCATTTGTCCGTTGATTGAATTCCTTGGAGGATGGTGTCAGGATAAAAGGTCCATCCTTTTCTGCAGGCTCAAAAACTCCAAGGACTAGACTTTTCCCCTGATTTGAAAAGAAAGAAAAAAATCTGTCTTTATAAAGCCATTTTAAGTCTCAGTTCGACTATTTTTATGAGAACAACATCTCTTTAAGATCAAGATGAATAAATTTATGGAAAAAGTAATTTAAAGTACTACTACAAGTAGAGCGCCGTTAATCCAACATCACCCGTCCCTGGCCAAAGTATCAGATTATCGACTTTGTCGGATTATCGGATCTGTTATAGTTTGACCCCATATAACTCTATATGATTTAACACCGATTTCATTCAGTTTTGGCGTCAGGTTATCTTTTTTTTATTATCAAAATATCATAATTAAGTAGGCTATGTGTACATGTAGTACCAAAAGCCAACTGATCTTCGTATAAATCTTCCTAATGTTAGACTATACACACAGTATTGAGAAGGGGATGAGTAGGAGGCAGTGATGAAGTTGTAGATGGCTTCTTCTCTTTGCTTATGGGCATCTGGCATGTCATAAAAGTTATCAGGCTCTACACTGTCGGAAGTGGGTAAGTCGTGTTGATGAATGGGATTCTACTTAATCAGCGTTACATCTGGTTTTCGAGGTTTCATCTTTCCTTTGTGTGGTGACCTGCATAGAGCAACCGACCATACCTGCCCAAGAATCTAAAAATGTATGTCAGATTAAAGAACGTTTTTTTCTACATAATTATCATACTTGTTCCCTCTTTGACTTTGACTGTGTTGGAGTCGGAACAGCGAATTGTCGGACTATCGAAACATAAAATAGAGGAAAAAATTTGGTTCCCGCTAATGGCGTCGGATAAGCGAATTTGTCGGATTATAGGCGCTCTACTGTATGACATTGACATGTGTCATGATGAGTATGAACATGGACATGGTACGTATGATGAGGAGTAGAGTAGAAGAAGCACTATTTTGTAGAGCTGGGTCGGGCTCGCTTTTTCAATGTCTTGCAAATCAACGGACGGTTCGCAGCTGAGTTCGCAAATCAGCGGACGGGTAGCGAGTCAGTCAATAGCTCCGATTTGTGCCGCGATTTTCTCTCTCCCAAGCCACAAGACAGTTCGTTTAGTGTGGAAGCGTTCGCTTCCAAC
>JAUKPP010162837.1:0-14625 GCA_032273245.1 Phyllaplysia taylori
TAAACCCAAAAATGACCTCATCTGAATTTTCATTGGATAGCACCTTCAACTGTAAAATGACTCGTAGCTAAAAAAAAGGTGGCTCGCGACATCCGACGGGTTTTCCTTCGCACCCACACATATATGCCGGAGTATATTTTGTTTACTTTTACCTAAGAGTATTACATTTGTGGGTGTTTTTTTAGATTGTCTTTGCTTTTGTTATCTATGCTGAACCGAGTCTAGACTTCCTAGTCTTTAGATAACACGCCAGTTGACATCATGTAATGCCTTGACCTGTCATGAGCTCAGTACTGCCTTTTTTTTCTTTTTTGGATTCTTTTTTAAAAATCAGCACTGTCTCCTACCATCTCCAAATTTTTTTAAAGTAAAATTGTGACCTCAACTCCATGCTAAATGTCCCATGCGCACTCAGAAAAATTTTGAGATTATGCAAATCAGCAGGGAGGGCATGCATATTCTGTTTTGTCCTTGAGCCAGATAGACACTTCAGAGGTCACGAACTTTGTCCAAATACAGCTGATGATGGCCTATATTAATAGAGCTGTCCTATACTCAATAAAAATAGAAAAAAACAGCGGGTTTTCTGAAAAGAGACAAGGATGAAAGTGGCTCTCCAACAGAGATACTGCAGTCTGGGGTCCCAAAGGATTCGAAAGAGTTTGTAACACGTGTGGAAATACATGAACAAACAGTTGTGAGAGTTACAATACTCAACCAGAATTAAGATGACTTGGTGAAAAGAGGGGGCAGATCTGCTGCGTAATTGCACTGCAATAAAAATAACCCTGAGTTTTTCTAGCATGAATAACGAGTAAGGGACTGAAGTCTTGAAGGTTGATATCCTACTCTTACAAACGTTAATTTGCTGTTGCTTTGTTGAATTTAACAAAACTGTGGGCAAATATTTTTTTTTTAGCAAAGTAGGTGATTGCAGCCCTGCAAGAGTATATATATACTGAGTAGAAGGGATTTCATATCAAATTTTTAAACAATAGATCTTGTGCCAATACCGCTGTGTGTAAGATGGAAGGGTGTTACTATGGGGTAGCCTATTTGAACAATAATTTGTTAAAACCATAGCCCAATGATCAATGAGGACTAGCATTTACTGAGCTCTGACAGTATCAAAGAGAGTATCTCCAAGGTAACACTACACTGGCTTCTCGATTTAGGCAAAATATCTTCACAGACCAGTAATGCTATTTTGCATCCATTGCTCAATTAGAAAAATCAAACTCAGGAGGTAAAGAGGGAAAGCTTAAAGTTTAGGAAAATCACGAGAGATAAACAAGTTCTGTTTTGTCGTAGGTCTGACTTGCATTATTTTTTTTTCGCTGTTTTATTTTATTTTTAACGAGGAAGCCAACTGTCATTCTACATATCTCAGGTTGAAGGTCGTCATTCCTGTTTTTGTGAAGATTGGAGTAGTCGCCGCCTAAATGCACAGTGCAGGGAAGAGCTCGGAAGTGTGTGTTTACATGGAGTGTGCATTTTCATGAACGTTATCAATAATATTATGATAAAAAAAGCATGTGCCATTTGATTGAAACATGTGTAATTTGTGTTTGAGCCCAGAGTACTTTTGCATGGTTGGATGGTTGATTTTTGGCTTCACGCCTCTTGGAGCACTGCAAGATGATTAAAGAGGCAGGCGACTTCTATCCTACATGTGAGGGCCAACCTGGGTATAGCATCCCAGCAGAGATACCCAGACACTCACCCATCACAGGAATTGAACTCCCGTCCTCTGTATCATAGGCAAAGAGCCTATCCATTACATTACACATCAGGCGCTGGTCTTTGCACGATGTGCATTTAGGCGGAGACTACTGTATATTAATATTCAGCATGTATTACAATGCCTCAGGCACAACTTTCATGGTTTCATAATGGCACAAGTCAGTTGAAGGCAGGAGTTTCTTGGCTTTTCTTTTTCTTGTATTATTATTGTTTATACATTTGTAAAACTACTCCTTTTTGTATGCAGATTTATTTTGCACCACATATCGGTAACTGATTTTATTTGCTTGGAAATATGTTTTTTATAGATCATTCCCTGGGATTAATGCATAGACAAATATGGTGCATGACAATGTATGGTCCCTTTTGGCTTCTTTAATTTTTTATTTTTTTTTATCTGTTGTAACTTTGACTTGCATTTACTTCATCATCTGTATTGACATTTTTGTCTTTCAAGTCTTCATGTCAGATCAATAACGTCCCGCTCATAACATCAATGCCTTGCTCATGTTTAGGGGATTTTGAGATTTCTTGCCTAAGGGATTAAACATAACCCTGCAATTTCTCCAGAGAGCCCAAGTCACGGCAGTAATGTATTATTTTAGAAATGTTCCTGAAAAAAACAACAGAAGAATACTGCCATGCCAAGGCAGACTGACGTATCTGCAAAAGATTAATCCCCACATCTTCATTTAAATGGACGCCGATACTCATTCTACATCTTGTATGAAAGGGAGGAAGACATATCTGCACTACTAATAGGATATTTCACTATGGCAAACAGACGTAACTGAAGGGCCATGCTCATATTTCCCATGGCAGCATCTTTAAACGGAGATGCAAAAATTAACAATCTTTGCAGATACGTCGATCTACCTTGGCACGGCAGGATAGGATCCTAAAAGTCTTGAAGGGAACAGATGAGCAACTGAGCAGATTAAGATAAGATAACGTTTATTCTTATCTTAACTGAGCAGATTAGGATGAGTTGGAGAGCTGTTGTTGATGGCCTATGCTCCAGGTGGAGTGAAGGGCATAAGTAACTAAATCTTAAACAGAAAGTTTTTCATCATTTTCTCAAAACTCTAAAAATTACATAGGCAGTTGTGTTATGAGCGTGATGATAAATTGTACCTTGATGGTTTTGTATGTCTTGGCTGAGAAATCTTTGCTTCCCTTTTCTTTTTTATTTCCCGTGTAGGATGTGATTGGATCTTTGACTCACGTGGACCCAGAGCTGCCTTACTCATCTTAAACTTGTTAATTCCCTCTAAACACGCAACTCTACAAGTTTTTTTAAAGTTTTCTTTTTTCTACGACTATCCTTTTTCCTCTTGTACTCTGTAGCTTCTAAAAATGGCCTAAGTCTGACTTGGGCCACTATTAAATAAGCCCATTACGTAATTCCCGACATCATAGCTTTAGGCTTTTTGGCAGGAGGGCTCCCAATTTTTTTTTTAACACTTTGTAGTCACACAGGCAAAAGGACAAAGAACCTTATCAGTCACGCACAGCCAGCCGTGACACAGTGAGGCTTCTTGGGCCTGCCGCATGTATGTGCCGAGTGGGTGGATAGGAGAATTTAGGTTGGCGCATATGCCGAGTGACTACAAAGTGCTAAAAAATACATTTAACAGATGGTTTCTTTTTTTAACTTTAACCATAAACCGAGCAGTGACTGACTTCGGTTGCGGGACAGCGATTAGTTTTCTATTTGCTTTCTTGCCACTTCATTTCTCAGCCATAAGACGTCACACTCAGTTGATTTAACCTCTTTTATATTATGTACTTGTATGCAGAACTACATCACTAACCCGGAGACCAATTAGAGAGATTGTGCCATTTCTTCATTACAGCTTTATAAGTGCCTGTTTTTGTTTGTTTCTGCTGTGGCTCGGTTCTCATTTGTTTCGGTTTTTGTCAGGGTGAAGGCGTAGTTATTTGTTTTAGGGTTGTTGTTGTTTTTGTGAATGGGTTTGTTTAGGTGTGTGTGTATGTGATGGGGCGGGGAGGGAGGGGGGGAGGAGGGAATATAATATGTCGTGGAGGGCAGTAGCTAAATTATGTCAATCTTGTGCAAAATGTTTTGTATTAGGGATTTCCAGAAATCAAGTACTGTTTTGATTACGTATTACTTTGCTAATTTGCATACTCTGTTCTATTTTTCGACACAGTTTAATGCCTTTCAGGCATCATTCATTACGCAGGTTGTTTCACAAAGGGGCGAATACTCCACTACAATCTTTGTACTATTCACCCTTATGCAAAGCACTCAACGATTATTCTGGAGTCGTCAAGAATTTTTACCCCTCTTATGAAAAATAACGGCTGCACGACTAAAATTAGCTTTAACTAAAATGCCATTTTCTCACAAAAATTGAGAGATGTTGAAAAAGCAAAACCACATGCGTTACTCAGATCCAGAATCTTATAAAGTAGAGGGTGTTCAGATGGCACTTATTTTACCACCCTGATTTAGAACCAAGTCTATAATTGTGGATTGTTGCATCTGAAGAAGTTTTTAAGCAATCAGCACTTTGACCCAGACAAGTTTGAAATAGAAGGGAATAAGATGATAAGATTAAAATATATGTCAATTTTTTAATAGTTTTTTACCTGCGGAAAGATTTGTATGAAAATTTATGTCAAGACTTTAAGAAATTATGAAATACACAAGAAAGTATCAAAGATGAGGGAAAATAGTCTGTTTGGGTTAAGATTTTTCAGCATGGGAAAATAGCCCGTTTTGATAGAGATTTTTCAGCATGGGAAAATAGCCTGTTTCGAATGAGATTTTTCAGCACCAATATATGTGTTTGTGATACGGATATATACATGTATATGTTTGGCACTGACTGTAGACTTACATATCCATGTACCAATATATGACTTGTTATTGTTCTATTCAGGACAAATAAACAATAGTTTATTACTAACAAATACATGAATTTATAGTTTGGCTTTAGTTATTACTAACAATCACATCTCACCTGCGCTATGATGTAAATGGTCAAACTCTTCGCCTATCATGTGGAAGACTCAAGTTCAATCCCATGTGCGAATAATCTTCTTTTTTTTTCTGCTGAGATTTTTTTCCTCTCAGCCTGGGTTAGCCCAACAGGCAGGTTCAAAGTAGCCCGGCTCTTAAAAAATTACCTTACACAGTGTTGCAAGGGACGTAAAACTGGTAGCCAAACCAAACCTAAGTAGGTACGTGACTTGACTGTCTTGTTTGGTTTTAGTTTTTTCGCCCCTCTTAACACTTAACTCACTTGCTCAGGGACCTGTTTTTGACCCAGCAAATGTTCAGTACTGGTGCTTTTAGTACAATTTGAAAATAATATAGTGATTTAACCATATAATACATGTAATGTATCTTATTACCTACAATTATTCATTATGTGCATCTATTCAAACGTCTTGTAGGCTAATTCTGGTTTCCAACCCCCGCCCCCAGGAAAATTATAATAATAAGCTCATGAAAAAAGATAACAGGACGATTGGTTCATTTTTCTCATTGGTACCTTCAAACCCTTGGGAAATATTTACTTTCTTCCATTATCGAAAATCAAGTCCAACCATTTATTTTACTTCAGACTAAAGCGGCCCATTCATGTTCGTTCCAGTGGCGTAGGAATGCCAGCAGTTCTTGCCTCGCGTGGGGGCCGAGTGAGTTCTGCACACACATGTAGCATGCAGCCGTCCAACCTGGGGTTATCTGGTACAAGTACAGGCACAGTAGGTCTTTTTTATGAACAAAATCATTATCAAACAGCATGGTGTTTTGTATCAAATCCATGGTAAATTTTCTGCTGATTATGAATCTGAACTAAAAAAATTATTGAGTTTGAGTTCAGTTTCGTAATCAGCAGAAAATATTGAATAAAGCATTTTGAAAGAAAAAGTTGCAATTTTTTTTAAGCCCACCACGCACATCATTCCAACTTTTTGCTGCTGTCACCCGTTCCCCAACCGCGGCCAAGATTTATTGCATCGACCCTATTCCAGGATTGGAGTCAGGGCTTATGAAATTAGCCACATATGTGATTTTTTAAAGGTTTTGCAGATCCTAGTCTGTAACTTCAGTTAGATGCGAGCGTGTGCTGGGCGCTTTAAACAGTAGAAGGCTGACGCCTCTTTAAAAATATTTTACTCTAATCAACAACAATCATTATAGAGTTGAACCTGCCTAAGCGACCACCTGTTCAAGACGACCACCTGCACAAACGACCACTTTCCATTGACTCCCAAATTACATTTTTTCTATATATTTTACCTCTCTAAGACGACCAACTGTCTAAAACAACCACTTTATTCTTGACATTGGGTGGTCGTCTTAGACAGGTTTAACTGTACTTAGCATCTGGTTTTCAACTAGAACCGGCATAAGTCGACATTGCTTGGACTTTTGAAATAACTTTAACTAAAGAGAAAGTCACCGGCGCCGTGGTGTAATGGTTAGGCACTTCGCCTATCACGCAGAGGACGTTAGTTCGAGGCCCGCATGGGGAAGTTTATTTGATTGAGTATTATATCTCCAGTTTTTAGCTGGGACAATGTCCTTCTCAACCCGGGTTGGCTCTGACAGGCAGGGTTGAAGTTGCCCATCCCTTAAATGACCTGACAGTGTTGCAAGGGAGGTTCAGCCAAAACAAAAACAAAAGAGAAAGTCGACTTGAGGGATGTCGGTGTAGTAAATAAATAAAGCAGTTGGGAATTTAAAACTGTGTTCATTCAAGCCAAATGATGAGCTTACAGATGTCGAGAAATGCAGGTTCTACTGTATATTGGTCACATTGATCTATTATTTTATTTTGGTAACACAATACCAGTGTCTGTGGTGTGATGGTTAGGCTCTTCGCCTATCATTCAGAAGGCCCGAGTTCAATCCCATGTGTAGATGATCTAGGTTTTTCTGCAGGGATCTTTTCCCTCTCAGCTCAGGTTGGCCCTAACAGACAGGGTCGAGGCAGCACTTCTCTTAAATAATCTTACAGTGCCACAAGGGGCGTAAAACTGATAAAAACACCAAATCAAACAATTTACAAAGTATGAAAGAACAAAGTTGAAAAATGTCATCATCGTCCATTTATTCACAATTCAAGCTAAGATTCTTGTGTTTTCACACACATTATTATGTCAAGAAAAAAAGAAAAAACTTGTACATGCACTATATATAGTAGTCCTAAAGGCAACACGCCAGCAGCAGCTGATTAATCATTACCAGCACTGTAACTTGCATATTTTTTTAATAAGAGCAGTCGTAGGAAATGTTCTGACAACTGCCACTGACGTTATTTAAGGCAGTCCAATTTTTGGTTCATTTTAAAATTATTTTATTTAAATTATCAATCTAACACAATGTTACTTAAGGACTATTTAAAAACTGACTTCTTTTAGAAAATAAGGGCTACAAATAGGGAATAAAAAATAGAACAAGCATCGGTAATTGATAAAATTGATGCTACGAGTAGCAAGAGCTCAAGAAAAACTAAAACCAATATTATACAAGCGTTTTCAGTTGTCCCTACTTGCCTATGTAGGGACTAAATTGGCCTTTTGTAAAGACGTTTGCCTACCGGTACTGTATTGTATAGAATAAGTATAGTTTAATCAAATTAGAACTGTTTTGTTACCAAACATTTATCAACACGCCTAAAGAAAATTTCAGTAAAAATTTTCCCCTAAGTGGCCCCTCTTATAATTTCTAAAAAAAAATGTTTTTCTAAAAAGGGAAAAAAAGCCCCATAAACTTTAACCCTTGTTATCCAAAACTTCCAAGTAACATGAGGTGAACAGAATTTTTTCAAAGACAGTATAAAATAAAACGTAGGAGCACATAGTGTATATATGTACCATGTATAACAAACATTGTACAGTCGAACTCAGATATAACGAGACCTCAGTTGTACAGAGAGAAAACGAAAATCCCAGTGTCCCCTTGTCACATTGTGCTGATAATAATGCTTCTAATCTTTCACATTGTGGCCCATTTAAAGAACACGGCAAAATACCATCGTATGGCATTGATTGCTGAAAAAGGACAAGTGTCCAGCAGTCGGGGATCAGCAAAGTAAAGTAAGTAAGTAATCTTTCACATTTTCCTTAAAAGCAAATAACTATACAGAACTTCTTCAAAATCAGACTTGATGCATAGAATCAGAAATAATGACAAGAATCTAAATCAAAAGTTATGCATAGAATTAGAGGTGATAAAAAAAAATCTAAATCATAAACTTATGCATAGAACCGTAAGTTATGATGCGAAAAATTTAATAATTTCATTGTAAACGACTGATCGGGTACAAGGGCAATTACATGTGCATGTACTTCATATTCGATAAAGGGGATAGAAACATATGATCGTCCCACTGTGTGATATACATATGTAGATAAATACAAGGAAGAACCACATGAAAATTGGATAATGCCTGTCAAGCACAAAATGATGTGTAAATTCCATCAATTCCGAACAACACAGATGTCAAAAACATAGATCTATAAATAACACGGCAAAGACAATACAGCGGATCTCACATATAACTACTCAGGTATAACTAGTACTTCTTGTCCTGATTTAGGAACACCCTGTAACATACTTGACCTTGACTGAAAACAGGAAACATGTACACACTATGGATGAGCTTTGTGAGAATGACGAAAACTTGATGACTGCATGACCACACTATGATTTCCCTCAATATGGCACATACCGTACAATTTATTTCGGATTACTTGACGTCGTTGGAAGGGAGTGAAAAAAACTACATCAACTCATCCAAAGCTAAGCATAACAATAACAGCTTTATAAATGCCATGGTGAAAAAGAACTGGGACTTGAGAAAACTACCAACTTTATCGAAAATCAACCAACGTGAGTTCAACACAATCAGAGTTCGCTGCAGTAATCTCAAGCAAAGACTGACAACATTTTACAATATCTAAGGGACACACAGCAAGACTTGAATTAAACTTACTGGCCTGTTAATCAATAGTCTGCATTAGCCCAGACTTGCATTTCCATTTTCTCTGTTCTAATCTGTCATTACTAAAAATTAAAAAACAGAATTAAAGAAAACAGAGGCAAAACAAAACATGTCCACACAAAAACACAACAACAAAACAGCGCCACTTGGCCAATAAAATTTTTGGATTCAACCAGCAAGGGGAACATACTGAGTCTGCAGCAGTAGAGAATTTTTTTCACAGCACACAACATATCAGTAGCGTCTACTAGCCCTTTCTATTCGTTATTAAAAATCATAACACAGAAACACAGTGTATTTGAAGCAGTTGATAATCGAGCCTCCGTCATTCTGACGGATGAGAAGGCAGGTTGAGGCAGAGGAGGTCATACTAGCAGGCAACATGGCAGCAAAATCCAGTCCATTATTTTTCATGAGAAGCAGTAGCACTCTACAATAAATAACGATAAATATATGAACACTTGCATTTAAAATGTTCACCCCGCAAAACACATTCTGTCTACTATTCCATTTGTGTGGCCACAAGGGAAAACTCGGCAGAAGCCGCTCTAGTCAAAATGAAGATACAGGCTGCCAAAATCGAAGTTTTAGCTTTGATGTCAATTCTTAGCTCTCATAAAAACATTGTCCGTAAACGTTTTCTGTGCACATTAAACCATAACAATGTTGTGAAAAAACTCGTGTTTTGAGAAAATGATCTTTTGAAATTCAAGGCCATATGTTAATCCAAGCAAAAAGCATTTCGGAAAAGTTTTAAAGAAACCTGTAGTGATTCAGCACTAAAATAGCCTTCTCACAGTGTAGAGCTATGCCACAACACAGTACCGTTTGTAATATATAAAAAGTGGAGTCTAGATTTGTAGCAAAACAAACTATGATACACCCTTATCGTTCCGCTGAGAAAATTACGGTCATAAAGAGACGATAATAACTGACCATCCTGTCTGGGAAAAAAACACCAACCACTTGCCCCTTTAGCAATTACTTAATGGTTTATTCTTGTAAGTAATACTAATTTAGCCAAACCATTAGCAGTGCATATTGCAGATAAAACATTTACATTATATCACAGATAGATACAGAGCTGACCTGAGGCTAACAATTACTTTAAGTTGACCACAGGAAACAGCCAGCCAGCGCGCATTAGCAGCAAAACATCATCTTCAATCAAGCTCCAATCAAAAGACATGACAGGAAACACAAAAAGATCCATGCAGAGGACAACCCTAATCACTACGCCAACCTCCAATTCCCCTAACTCACTTTCCAATTAACAAATAATCCCCCTCCCCCCTTAAAATTAAAACCCCCAAAAAACAACCAAATGTATAAAAAAAAAACAGGCCTAAGATGTCTGCAAGATACAATGGTGGTATGCAACAAATTCAAATTTCACAAAACTTCTTGTTTACGGGTATCAGTATGGTACATGTATCCAAGAAAAATAATACACAAATAAAAAATTGAAAGCCAACTTGATGCTTTAAAGATCACTATAAGACAAAGTTTCCTAAAAATCAATGCTGCAAATATTGTAAGTGGAAGAAAAAAGTGCACTTACTGGGTTTTGCAGTCTCAGGAAGATATAATAAAACATGTCAATTGTTTCTTCAAAAGGACCATCATCCTTCATCCCAACACTACCTCCTTTCTACAGTTTATACTATTCATTTCTTTGGCGCATACCTAAAATACATTATACATAATGTATCAGGTTTTGGGATTACTCTTCGTTTAATTAGAAAACACAAAAATTACTTTCCGTTCACTCCCTTTCTACCTCTTCCAAAACAAGATTTCCTTCTATAGTTTATATTATTCGTTTCTTTGGCGCATTCCTAACAATAACATACATAACATCAGATTTGGGATTATTCTTTGTTTAACTAGAAAACACAAAATTACTTTCGTTCACTCCCGCCTCTCCACCTCTGACACAACAAGACCAACAATTTATCTTTGGTATACTAGATTAGTACATTGTTATATAAGGCAAATAATTCTACCTGAAGGTAAAAATAGTAACAGATATTTACATAGGCATGACAACAATACAAACAAAGGTTAAGGTAATTGTGATAATTCGCTAGTCATTTTTCAAAGGGGCCAATATCATGGAGAATATAATGGACTATTTGCCCCTATGAAAAAGCACCAGCAAATTTATTTACCACATAAATGGAAGCCTTCTTTCCATACAAAGCCAACTTGGCAAGTCCCCAGTCTTCCTCTCCTGCCCATGAGTGCCAGGATACACTGCATTTTTCAACGAGTTGCATTGACTGTATTATTCAAAATATTGTCATTGACATCAAGTCATAGTGCCCAACTCTTGACAAGCCAATCTGACAACATGGGTGGAAAACAAGTTTTCACTGTCATATTCAATTAATTTTGGCAAGTTCATTATTCTGAACATTTTATTTCACACAGCGATAATAATTTCCGGGAGGGGGGGTGGGAGGGATAATAGCACACTTTGGACAAATTTTACACGCATCTCCAGACAAGGATAAGATCATAATAAAGATGGAGGGTAAAATATTGGAGTGGATAACAATGCATTCAACATAATAGAGATTAATTTATAAGAGAATTCAGTAGCCATGCTCTAGCCTCTCTCTCTCTCTCTCTCTCACACTCTCAAGCCATCAGGCTCCACCAACCAATACACAGACATAAACGTACACACAAATGAAGACTACATGATGCACTGTGTCCAGATAAAGTAACAATTATGCCCCACCGCCTGCTGCGATCAGTAACTAAGGCACCACGTTATCTGTTGACGGAAAAAAATCTGGTTAAAAAAAATATATAATGCTGTCTCTATTAGTCAACAGTCACCATTTGCATTGTCAAAAAGCATGTATTTTTCCTTCTATTCTTAGTATCAACATGATTTAATCTTGTTCTTCACATGTTATCTCAGGTACTCCGGCATGCGGTCGTCATGCGATAGCTTGGGAAGAGACACGATAAACAAATTTCAAACACAAACAATTCAACGCTGACTCATTTTTGTGATGACTTGCATTTTCAATATTACCATATCCAAAAAGTCCTACAAATTTCAAAACCATCAATGTAAACCTTTTATCAACATTTCCCTTATTTTCCTTAGAAATGCAAATCCACCACTTTTCTAGACAAGCACATTCTAATTCAATTGTAAGATCAGTCCTCTCTTACTTTCTGCACATTTTTTAACTAAGTCATTAATTTCATTAAATACAGCAGCGAAAAATTATGTGATTTTGGTAAAATTGCCAAAAATATCTCTACCTTGCTGGGTTTTGAATCTCAACCCTTCAATCATACCTTAAATAACATGCTGCCATGCCCTATGTCTTTGTACAGAACAGATCATTGGCATCTAAGAAGGCACACAGGATCATGTCAAGTATACAAACATCAGAGTCCACAGGACAAGATTTTTATACATTGAATAATGGCACAAAATGCACCTATATTATATCAAAGTCAGAATCACCGGTTGCAGAATCTAATGGTAGCAATAGTGGTACCAATGTATTTCGGCACTATCCCACTGCAAGATCATGCCAGAGCATCGCTAAACAAATTAAGAAAAAAAAAATTTTCTTTCAATTTATCTTTTTTTTCCCCACAAAACATGTCCAATTTTGTTTCTTGACTTTATAAAAGAAATCTAAGTACATATAGCTAGGAATCCCATCTAGTAACAATAACATTCTGACAGATTACTCATTGTACAATCAAGCTATAGTCATCATAACCCGTCAAGATCACTTATCCAAGTTTGTTAGGTGTCCCTAGGACCAGGTAATGTATGTATGTTACGAGCTATGTATGAAATTATGG
This sequence comes from Phyllaplysia taylori, assembly GCA_032273245.1. Classification (NCBI taxonomy): domain Eukaryota; kingdom Metazoa; phylum Mollusca; class Gastropoda; order Aplysiida; family Aplysiidae; genus Phyllaplysia; species Phyllaplysia taylori. The sequence continues at coordinate 12,573 of JAUKPP010162837.1, forward strand.
CGTTCTCTAGAATGCCTTGTCGCATTTTAGCAGGTAATGTATGTATGTTACGAGCTATGTATGAAATTATGGCGTTCTCTAGAATGCCTTGTCGCGTTTTAGCAATGTGTGAAATAACCATTTACAGGACGGAACATGACTTTCTAAACTAAGAAAGCCCTCTCACTAAATCTTAACACACAAGTCACTAAGATCACACTTGTAGTCCTTGTATGGAGAAATAGGGAGCTTTTCAGACTACCAGGTTGGCCTCAGGCATTGTACAGAGTGTCAGATTGCATACTTTGCCTAAAACTAAAACACACATATAAAAATTTAACAAGAAATACAAGAATAATAATGAATGGGTAGCATTTATATAGCGCATATTCCACTTGAAATCAGGCGCTATGCGCTTTACAATCTAATACAAGAACAACAACAAATTGTGAATTAATAACTTTGGGATCCCAGCAATAACCGAAAACTATCGCGTCAACGCTCGAACACACACTGAACACATTGGATCAATTGGGTTTGGCAAAGCTTGTGACAACAAGTCTGCTGTCTTGTCTTTATACAAAAGGCCATATATACCCACATTTACTTTTAAGCATATACAGTTGAACCTGCTCAAGAGAACACCTGTATAAGACAACCACCTGTACAAACGGCCACTTTCCATCTACTCCCAAATTATATTTTTCAATATATTATCCCTCTCTAAGACGACCACCTGTCCACAACGACCACTTTTATCTCGATATTGAGTGGTCGTCTTAGACAGGTTTGACTGTATACGCACAATTACTTTTAAGCATATATAGCCTTTTGTAAAAAGATGGCGGACGTCATGGGGTGACGTCAAAAGGTTCTATCAGCATTCATCATACTTTGGAGAAAGAGCCTATCAAATGTCACCGCAGGAACAGCAGGGAGCCACTGTACCAAACTGTCCAAGCCTCCCAGTGTCTCCTGATGTCACAAATCTTTCATTGGTAACACCGATGTGATGGGAGAACGCTTATGATAACATCCGACACCGGTAAGATAAGATTAGCTTAGAAAAGACAATAATAATTCAAATTACGGCAGAGAAACCAGTTCAAAATACCACCATTATTTTAACACATTCAGAGATGAACATTCAAAATACCACCCAACTTCACCACCCCCCCCCCACCCCCTCCCCCCCCTCCATCATCCTCAACTGACCAGTTTAAAATACCACATGGCCGGTTGAAGTTGAAGTCACAGAGACTATTCATCATCAGAACCGTTTCATAGATCCCACCAGAAGCTGCTACCCAATATTGCATTGCTACATGTCACATTTGCAAAAGGAAGTAATTTTCAAAAGATAAACTTAATATCAGCAAAAAGCATTCCATTAATGGTGTGCACATACTTTTTTATCAAAAAGAAAAAAGAAACAATTTTTTTTACATCACCATTATTTTAACAAATTCAGAGATGAGCATACAACTCCTAAAAAGTACGTAGAACGAACATCGCTTAAATACTATAAAACAACATTAACATTTTCAGACTTTTAAATAAAAGTGTTTGAGAAAATTCTGAGAATTCTTCCTCACCCCCCTAAAAAAAAAACTAAAACACAATAAATCAACTCCAATTTCCCCCCTCCCCAACATAAAATTAAAAACAAAATACAGCGATACCGGAATATAACATGATTTGAGGCTAAAAAAATCAAAAGCAGTTGGGAAAAGGAAGGCAACTTGCAACAAAAAGAAACAAAGTTAAGAATCAAGATTCGGATACAGGGTGCCCAACATATGACTAAAATGTCAGAGAGCAAAAATTCTGGCTAAACAAAAGTGAAAAGGTAAACCCAGACCCCGTATTTCAACACGAACTTGAAAGATAAATGCATGCGTGATATTTTGTTTTATGCTCACACATATCAGAGCAGCATTCAGCCCTGTGTTCACTTGCATGCACATATCCACATAGAGAGTTATATCCTGTTATGTCAAGACTGCCTATGTTTTTTTAATGTGAAGATAGCTGACCTAACCTTTCAAGCACTCAATACTTTCTGTCTGATTCC
>JAUKPP010162948.1:0-14624 GCA_032273245.1 Phyllaplysia taylori
TAATTCGTTTACGCATCACTTGATTTTCTTCATATTTATAGATCTGTTGTCCCCTTGGTTGAATTTCATTTGTCTGACATTTTATGGAAATTGGTCCAAAAACGACCAAGTTATTGGCATTTTAGAGGGTTCTCTTTTTTTTTTTACACCTGTTACTACCTCTGCAATGCTAACAGACAAAAACCAGAGTAACTGCCCATCAGTTTTGTGATATCAGCAGAAGGAGTAGAAGACACAAGAACGCCTACCAACCACCAGCTCCACGCCGAGAAATAGATTAGGACAAACATAACACTTAGCTTTGGTTTCTAGGTTTTACATCCCTTGCAACACTGAAAGGTCAATTAAGAGATGGACTACTTCAACCCCGCCTGTCAGTACCAACCCAGGCTAAAAAGGGATGAACCCCGGCAGAAAAATGCAGATCGTCCGCACTTGGGATTGAACTCAGGTCTTCCGCAGATAGGCAAAGAGGTTAACCATTATAGCACAGATGCCGGTAGTAACATTTGGAAGGAAGGAGAAGGAGCAGTGAGGGTCAAGCGGTCACTCACCCCGTTCTGCTTGATGAGTAGCTCTAGCAGCCTCCAGATGAGCTGCGCTGACTCGCGGTCCACCATGGCCACTTGCTCCACGCAGGCCCGAGCCCTTTGCTGGCAGAACAGCAGCACGTCCTTCTTGTGGCTGCTGACTCTGCAGAAAAGCAAACCAAAGTTATTACTTGTGTTAGTTTTTAATGCCACTTTTGACACTATTAGGTCACTTCTATGCCAGGAAGTAGATCAAGTTTGATTAAGTTACTAGTTTTACGTCCCCTGCAACACTGAAAGGTCATTTAAGAGACGGGCTACTTCGACCCTGCCTGTCAGGGCCAACCCGGACTGAGAGGGAAAAAATCCCAGCAGAAAACAAACCAGATCGCCCGCGACCGGGGATCGATCTAGGGTCTTCCCGCATGCAAGGCGAAGAGCCTAACCATTACATCACAGCGCCGGTAGATCAGGACAATAGTCATTAAGTAGTAGAAGGAACAGACTACACCAGAGTGCCCATCAACCAGGGGTAGGGGAGAGGTAGGGGAGGGAGAGGGAGAGAGAAGAGAGAGTGAGAGAGAGAGAAAGTTTGAACTGACATTTTTGTAGCCATGACCATGTAATATGTAAAAAGCCTTCAGGTACAAAGAAAATACTTCCTCTGGCAAATCGATAATGGCAACCTTATCATCTCCATAGTCACAAGTAGTTTGGATTAAAATGTTTTGAGTGAATTACTTTTAAAAAAGCCAATTGTCTGTTGTTTTACCCTCAATACACAAGTTGGTCCTAGAGTTCAAAGTTCAAAACAAAACAAATATATAAATCTAAATGCAACCCATTATTATTATTATTAAAGAACAACCCAACTCTGCTCACAATGAGGGCGCTTGTAATCTACAGATTACAGTGTTGGGCTCTCATGCAAAAAGTTCCGAGTTTGATCCTGGAAGAGTGCCTATAACTCTGCTCACAACACTTTGCTTACCGTGTGAGAGGACCAGGGAAAACACGTAGTTCTTCCGCCTCTGGACAGTTCTCCAAAACACTTTGGACGTCCTGCACCTCCACAGTGGCGGGCTGTCCATCTGCGGGCCGGTTTGGCAACACCTTCACTAGCTGACCATTAGGGCCGAAGCAGGCTCGTACATGAGGGTAGGAATACTTGGGTGGGGTCAGACGACCTTGGTCATAACCTGGAGATAGATGGGCATGACAGTGGTTTTTACAAAGAGATGTAAAGTGGATCCCTCGAGAAGTCAATACAGGTAGTAACATAAATAGAAATAAGAGCTACAATTCTCAGCCTCAATACAATTTTGTAGACACATTTTTGTTTGGTTTTGGTTTAACGCCCCATGCAGCACTTTAAGGTCATTTACAAGGAGGGACCTCTGAATTCAACGTCCATCTCCGATAGGATGGAGATGGGAACCATGAAAACTCCGAAAAAATCCCAGTAAGCCTCCCTAGATTCAAACACAGGACCTCTTCATCTGTAGGCAGGGGCGCACTACTGCTCCGCCATCAACGCCCCCAGACACATTTTCATAATAACGACATCATTAAAAATATTTCATATTCCTACTTGATCATAACCAGATGTTCCTGCTGAATACACTCACCTTGGTTATAGTCTTCATATCCTGGGTAACCATAGCCATAGTTGTACGGGTCGTAGCCATAGCCTTCGTGGTAGCTGTACGGGTCATAAGCGTAGCCCTGACGAGCGTAGTAGTCAGCGTAGTCGTTGCGACTCGCAGGGCGGGAACCACGGTTGTAATAGTCTCCACTGAGGAAGGGAAGTCCCTTATAGTTAAAGTCTAAATGGAAAGTCAGAAGAAGCATGCACTATTGAAGAAATTCAGCTCAGAAATAGAGAATTCAGTAACTTTGAAAGCTGGAAAACCAATGCACAATATTCTTAATGCCCTTAAGCAGCATGGTTACAACACAGAGACAACATCATACTTCATGACTGTACATACAAAAGTTCTCGGGTGACTTGATGCATCAAGAAACTACGCAGCAGGTCAAGATGCAGAGGAGAATGTAAACAATTGTAAAAATTTGACGCTATAACTTAACATGCTGCATTTCCACAAGGCAAAGTAGAAAGTCAGTTAGTCATACCAATTTACAACATTTATAGTGGACAATTACTTCCACAGACAGCAAAGTCTTTGAGATAACATTGCACAAATATTTGCCCTGTCAAATTAGAATCAAAGTAATTGTTACTAAAAAGCAAGAAAACATAAAAGAAAAAAATCAATAACAAGGTAAGGTGGTTCTAAATTAAATTCATCAATTATAAAACTGCTAAACAACCTGCAAAGATTTACCAGTGTTAACAAAATAATGGAACAAAGCCAAAAACACTGTCTTAGGGCATCACCTAATGCTGTAATGAATAACTAGCTTCAAGTCTTCACAACAAGCAACATGATTACATAGCAAAACACTGACATTTCAGGTTATTGTTAGTGAAGCGTTTGTGAGTACTACACACAGCAAAGCAAGTTTGATAAGCAGGACAACAATAAATATTGGCCTCAACACATATCAGACATTATCAGATTCAAACTGGGCACATAATGACAGATTCATTATTGATTATCTATATTAAGAGGAGCTGGGGGGGTTATTGACGAGGTTATTCAGCTCTATCAACATTGTAAAGTTATTTCAGCGCTAGGAAATAGATTAGGACCAATGAAAACATTAAGAAAGAAAAAGATAAATCAAACCACACAAGAGCACCCACCGACCACCCACCAAGAAAAACTCAGTTAACACCCTAAAAAAAATTTCAGAAAAGCGCAAACGCATAAAACATCAATAGTCTATAAATCACTTCTTACTCAACAACTCAAATACCCAAGAAAGCAAGAAGGGAATGTACTAAGGAAAAGATTTATGGAGGAGTATGAGTGGGGATCCAGGTATGGAGAGTAAGGTACATCTATCCTAACTCAAGAAAAAGGTAAGATGTGTGTAACACGCCCTGTAATGAGTGCAAAAATTCTAAATGTAAACTTAAATGTTTTTAGGCTAATCTTATGTAAATTTACTTTTTTTAAATTTTCTGTATCATGCATACTCTACTGGATTTGAAAGACCATTGAGGTTTTTCCAAGAGAACTATTTCAGACTGCACTTGCTACGAGTGTCTTTTCTAACCTCTTGAACCTTGCTAAAGTAGAGAAAACACCAGTGAAAAAACACTTCTCATCCTCCATACTTATCATATCCACTCGGCTCTCTTTCTGAATCTAGACAAAAATTTGTTTCCTTTCTTGTTCACTTGATGAATTGTTTTCTTTTAACATGTTCCAAATTCAGTTATCTAAAATCTTTTTCTCAAAGACTGTGAATGCTTTAAAAAGTAACTATTTGAGGTTTTCAAGCCACGAGACAGTGACCAAAAAAAGATGAAGATTGTTAATGGTTACATTTCTATGACTGTATATATTCCTGCACACAAGAACTAAATGTACTCGAGAAATATGAGACAGCAAAAACTTATGAATCTGATAGGGAACATTTTTAATGTATCCATTTCAACAAGTATTTTTCAAAAGCGGTAAACTCATTGAATATGAAGGTTATTTCCAAAAGCAAGAAAAGGATATAATTCTTATGAGGAAAGGTAAATTTTATATGCCTTCTATCTTTTCTACATAGCTGTTTTTGCTAAGTGATGAGGTAATTTCGTCAAATATGATATTTATTTTAAATAGCAAGAACAGAATATGATTTTTCTAAAGAGATTATAAGGTTCTGCAACCAGAGTTACTATAAGATATTGTAGAGAGTTTGCAAGGTCTGATTGTTATACGAGTTTACCCAGTAGGAGGAGGTTCGAGGCCAGGAGTATTGCCTCGAGACTGACTGCGGCTGCTCGAACGATCAACTTCTTGACGACTTCTGGAGCGCTCAAGTTCTTGGCGACTCCGAGAGTGCTCAATTTCCTGGCGACTCCGAGAGCGCTCAATCTCCTGACTGCTGTGCCTATGAGGGAGCGACTCTGCCGGCCTTTGCTGTTGCTGCTGCTGCTGTTGTTGTTGTTGCTGTGGTTGTTGCTGCTGTTGTTGATAGTAATCTGCTTGCCTGCATAATGGTGCATTCGTTTAGGGAACACAAAAGGGGATGGATGTTGTGAAGCAAAAAAAAGCAACCAACAACAAACACACAAGCAAAACAAAAAATGCAAACAAACGGGAGTATCAAGAGTATAGGTCTTAAAGACAGACTAGGAATAAGGGAATTTGGTAGACACATGACATGCCTAAGAGTGATGGTAGCAGTGACAGCTATAGGAGGTCATAGGTAATGAGACACGAGCAGCAAAATATCTACAGGGTTCAACAAGCTTTGGAACAGGCACAGGGGAGGAGGAATACAATATGTCTACACCATGAAAAGGAATGGGGGGGGGGGGGGGGGCGTTTGACGTGACTACAACATTTACAGGTTGGAAAACTGACAAAACAAAAGGAAAAGATTGGGGGTTGGTGCATCTTTTGACGTTTCTATCTTAAGGGAAGACAAAGTACAACTAAAACAATAAAACCTAAAACACTTTTTTATTTCAGGATGAAAGACAGCTGTACACATTTAAAACATTTTGCATGGATTGGAAGCCGCATACGTCATATTGTCCAAAACACAAATAATCTTATTAGTAATTAAATTCACGATTGTTATGCCTACTACGAGGAACCTTGAATGACAAACAAAAAAAATCCCCCATGACAATGAACATGCTTTTAAAAAAAAGCCAAATCTTAAAATCTTCTCACGCCTCTACTTTGATAACACCCGATTCCCTAAAACCAGCTAGCTATTGTTAATGCTGAAGAATGGAAGTCTCAATGCACAATACAAACACAAATGCCTCTGCACATGACAGTAAAAGCCACGGCACATTCAGTACTGAACAACAGTCTTTTTTTTTTAAAGGATAGAGGACAATCCATGCTTTGTTAGTCAAACAATGATGATGCAAGAAAGAAAAAACATACAACACAAAGATTGCATTATATGCTATATTAAAAAATCAGACAAGTTTCATTTGCGCACAGCATTGTGATCACTCACATACAACAAACACACGTGTGCATGTGTCTCCAAACTAATACTTAAAAATGCCCTCATTTTGCAGTGGGGTCATTCAGAAATAGTCAGATGACGTGTATGTTTCAGCTTCAGAACGTAATTACTGGTTTTAATATATGCAAATAGTATCTTTACAAAAGTTTCTCATCCTAAAAAATGGCTTGGTAGTTAATATTTCTCTATTTCTTTTTCACTTTACATGTTGTTGGGAAATTCTGACTAAAGACAAAGCGTTTGTGTGGGTTTTCAATCCTATAAAGGGTGATTATAATTGAATTAAAACAAAAAACAACTGAATGGGAAATAAAAATTCAAATCAGCCTAGTCCTTTACCAATGGTAATAGATGTTTGGGTTTGAGGAGAAAAGGGGGGATGTGAGGACAAAATACACAGCCTGAGGGTCTCAAACACCTACCTTGCACCATAGTACTCTTCATAATAGCCGCGGGCATAGCGGGCTTCCCGGTCCTTGTAGTAGCGGTAATACCTTTCCCTCTCCTCATTGTGGTAGTCTAGATGGCGGTTGTAACTGTCATAACCATAACCTGCATAAAACAACAGTGAATTCGTTCCTTATACGATCTACAAACAAACATAATGGCAATATGATTGCCACAAAAACTCAGAATATTCAAGATAATCGTGCTAAAACCCCAAAAGTTAACACATAGTACACTAATCTCATCTTGCAACTTTTTGTCAGGATTATTACCTTTTATACGAGCAAGCAATATTCCTGGCTGCAATACACAATATAAAAAATGTCTTTCTCTACATTCAAATGTAACTTTACCTTACCTGATGCTGAGACCCACTTAAAAAGCTATAAAATGAATAATCTAATACACCATATCATATCGCACATTCACTATACTTGGTTCACTTGTCTGAAAAGCTGCTCTGGATGCATGATTGAAAAAAGTCCTTCCAAGCAAGGGGATTCAGGTAGAAAAGGGATGCATCATGCACCATCCCATTCATTGTCTGCTGACAGAAGTTCTACTTGTCACTGCATTTGAGATAAGCCTAGTTGATTTCCCCAACCCCACTCCAGCAGTAGAGACATCTCCTCACTTACAAGACTTGAGATAAGTTTTTAAAAAGTACCTTATTCATTTCAACCATTGTCAGGTAACTAATTTTTGCAACATAGAAAGCAAAAGGAAAGATAGACAGAAAAAAAGAAGGAAAAAAAAGAAAGAAAAAAGGGAGCAAACCAATAAAAAAGACAAAAAGAAAGAAGGCAGTAGCAGAATTGGCTATACTGTACCTCTATTTCTGTCCCCTTTGTAATAATCTCTATCTCTATCCTTGTCATAGTCAGCTCTGGACTGAGGTCTTTCTGACTCTTGGCCTGAACGAGATGATGGTCGACTTCCGCTTCTTGTTTCGTCTGAAAAAAATAATACTTCATGTAAAGATTTGTTTCGGTAGTTTATATACTATACACTGAACCTTTGAGTCATCAATATCAAAAACAGAAAGAAATTTAGTTCCTTACTAATAGTAACAGTAAATTGCTGGACTAAAATGGCATGAATCCATAGGCTTACATTTATTTTATTAATTACTAAGAGTAGAAGAACCAAAAAACAAACGCGCTAACTGAAAGAAAACATTGATTTTTTTTAATCAAATGAGACAGATGATGATAGCAAAGTCAGTACATTCCAAGCTTACACCTCTACCCCAAGAACAATGTAAAATAAAACATTACACAAATCTAATAAATAATTTCAACAATATGAAAACCAAGCCACAGAAGGAAACGTTTCAATGTATTGGTAAAGATTTGTGCCTGGAGATATTAAAATAAGGAAGACTTTTCAAGAACGTATCAGTCCTTTAAAGCCAAATAACTATGTCTCTTGACTTACCCTGTCTTGACCGAGGCCTGTCGTACCTCTCGTCGTAGTAACTGTCACCATAATCCCTGTAATAGCTGCGGTACTTCCTGTATGGATCGTCCCTCCCATAAGCATCTGCTCGGCTGGACGGGCGGTCAGCTCGACTCGCCGGTCGCTCGTACTGGTACTGACCACGACTGTACGACCTTTCAGGTTTGTACGAGTCCTTGGCATACTTCGGGTCCCTTGCATCTCTCGGGTCTCTGGGGTCGTTACGCTGCCCCCTGTAGCCTCGTTCTCTGTACAGGCATACATTATCAACGTACGGTAAATAATTCAATTTGAAGATAAAATTTGGTCGCTTTTAAGCAAAACTAGGCTACTAACCCAATATGAGCAAAGAATAGGGTTAGCCCACTCGTGTTTAAAAGTGGCTGTACATTATACTGCCACGTCATTTTATTTGTGAGGACAATCATGAGTTATCTTAGCCTTTCCATATCATTGCAGAGTAGCAATAACAATGACCAGCATATTTCGTGTAATGGATAGGATCCTCACCTATCACATAGAGAAAAGAGGTTCGAAGTCCTCTTGGGACATAAAATTATATCCCCATCTCTTTGTTGGGATGTAGAGTTCATCGCAGTCCCACTAAGCCCTGACAGACAGGGTCGTAGTACTTATAGATCATGGTCTGCTTTCTAAATGACTTTACAGTGCTGCAAGGGGCCTAAAACCAAAACCAACATACCAACCAATAAACGACAAATCCACAAAAAGGAAAAATATCTAGTTAACTGAGGAAGAATAGTTTGAAACAAATTGGGTAAATAAAAGAATGTGTTATGTCCCAATGGTACAACACTGAGGGAAAAGCTCTACGGTTCACAGAGATCCTTCAACGAACAGCAAAACATTTTAGAGCTTTTGCTCTAAGCAGAGTCATTGAGGAGGAAGGAGAAGAAATAATTTACCGATTGGGAGGTGTCATGGTTAGGCTCTTCACCTCTCATGCGGATGACACAAGTTCGATCCCACATTCCGACGATCAGCGTTTTTTACTAATGGGTTTTTCCCTCCCAGCCTGGGTTGACCCTGGCAGGCAGGGTCAAAGTCGGGTCTTAAATGACTTAACAGTGTTGCAAAGGACGTAAAACTGGTAATGAAACCAAACTAAAACATAAATTGCTCTAAAATAACAAAGAGTCTAACCTTGGGTCTCTGTAATCTGCATCTATCTCGTCTAAGGAGTCGAAAGACCTGTTCACATCTTCCCTCTCTTTCTCCTCCCTCTTTTGTTCAACTTTTCTCTCTGGTTCCTTCATCTGTCCCTAAAGAGAAAAGAAAGCCAATAAACAATAGATCCAATTTAATCAACATTATAGAAAGCCTGACAAAAATCGGACTTAAAATAATAAGCCCCTAAGGTGTATGGTTAGGCTCTTTTGTATCATGCAGAGAGAGGGACTTTAAAGTCCACATAGTGCAGGTTATAATCTCTGTCTTTCTGCTGGGCTGTGATGTCCTACTCAGCCCTGGTGGCCCTAATAGCATAATAGGCAAGGTCGAAGTAGCCTGTCTTTTAAATGACAGTGTTGCAAGGGGCTTAAAAACAAAAACCACCAGATTTTTAAAAGATAAGAAAGGATTACACAAGATTCCCCCAAGCAGGAAATATAAGCAAGTACTGAAGTACTTGCCACAATAATGCTGACTGATGGGCTAAGCTCCTGCATGAAATCAGAAATCAGACCCATATTGTTTGTGTGTCCAGTGAAAATGCCTTGGTTGTTTTTGCAAAGTATCATCCAATACAATACTCAAAGTCATGCTCGAGGTAAGTATTCAATACTTTCTTGACCATACAGTGGTAATGCACGTATGTCTTTAAAACAATGGTTAAATGCAGTCATTTTACCTCGAACCAAAATTATAATAGTTAAATGCAGGCATTTCATTTAGAGATTGCTTTCTAAAAGTCATACTATAGCCTCCACTGAAACACAGGTGCTAGGGAGGCTCGTAAGCGTCTCGTTACACTGGGCGTTCTACATGAAAAATGAACCTGATCAATAATATTGTTGTAAGGGAAAAATAAAAATGACATCATATGACAGAAGCATGTGAAGTGTGCCTTTGTATGGCATGGGTTCAGGAGAAGGCTAAGGTAACAATTCATAAAATTTGCTTTGATATACATCACCACCCTGACAATACTTACCGATTTCTCTGACTGGTTGCCAGAAGATCCAGCCTCTTTCTTCTCCCCTGCTTTCACCTCTGGTTTAGCAGTTGAAGCAGCTGTGGAATACGGGTTCATGGCGGGGATAATGAGAGGCATGGCTGGGGCCAGGAGAATGTTAGAGGCAGGTGCGGGCTCCGAGTTATCCCACAGTGTGGTGGCGGGAGACATCGCAGTTTGGCGGGGTCGGCTCACCGGATGGAACGCTGAGTGGTGTCGTCGCTGGCCTGACAAAGCAACTTCCTCTGAATCTCGTGAATTCTGTCTTCGAGGCCTTTCGTCTGGCCTTGCCCTAGATGAGCCGTGCTGTTGGGAAAGGTTTGCATCAGAATCAGAATCTCTTTTACTAGGCCGGTTTCCATCCTCTGAGCTGGTGACCACTTTTGGTTTCGAGGGTAATGTGGGCACACCTTTAGGTTTCTGCTGATCTGAAGACTCTTTGGCTGTTGGGTCATCTCGTGGGGGCATAAAACTCTGTGAGGGGGCAGTGGTGGGTGGGGCGAATGCAGTCTGACTACTAGACGGAGGAGCGACCACAGGTTGCTGTATCGCAGCATGCCGAGGACTAGCACCGCCGCGACGGAAAGGGTTTCCTGAGTTGTCTCCCGGAGAGGAGGGCGGGGGTGCCGATGCCGTTGGCGGCAGCAGGACTGAGGGAGGGGGAGCTTGTTGTGGTGGTGGTGCAAGTGCTTCCCCTTGCCTCCCTTCGCTAGCTGACGGGGTCTGTTTGCTACCTACACTACTTAAATCTTGAGCCGTGCTCCTAGACACATCCCCTCCTATATGCTGCTGTGAAGGACTTGGCTCCTGTCGCGGTGTGGGAGGTGACTGCAGCTCTGAGACCTGGTCGGGAAGTCTGTTCCCCGAGTCCCCATCCCTCCCCATATCACCCGCACCCCCACCTCCGTCCGGCTTGTCCTGCAGAAATCCTACACTGTTGTCCAGGGAACTGGTCCTGCTGTGTGTCAACGACTGTGGTGGAACAATCTCCCAATCGGCCATGCCTGATGAGCCACCAGAGACACCAGAACCGCCAGATTCTGCCGAACCGGGCTGATCTCTGTCAGGGGATGATGACCGCGCACTCGTGTCCAGTGGCAGTGTGTGAGGGGCTGCGCCGTAGCCTTGACCTCCAAACCCAGAGTAGTCTCCTATATGCTGCGGCTGCTGCTGGACATCCCCTGAGTCTGGCGATGCGTACGCTTCATGAGGCTGGTGTGAGACAGGGTGCGACCCGTCATCCACACCTCCGTGAACCACTGTGTTCTGCGATGCAGACAAATGAACTTCCTCCATCTTCTGCACCAAGTTCTGCAGGTCATTGAGAGGAGCTCTACCCTCGTCGTCCTCCGCCGTGGACAGGTTCAGCGTTGACAGGCTGGCGTTGCTGATCTCCGAATTCGTCCTGTGGTACTGAGCGTCCACTGATAACTGACCCTGTGCGGGTGGGGCGCCCAAGTCAAACGCTCCTTGACGTGGGAATTTCTGCGAGTCTGAAAGAACATCTCCATCATCATCTCCTCTACTGAAAAATCCCGTCACAGTACCGTCTTCATCATTGTCATTGTAAAGCTCTAGACTAGGAACCGCTGCCACTGAAGCCTCCTGGGGCTGACTAGCTGGGTAACTCGACTCTTCGGCCTGAGGGGGAACGTTTCCCTCTGGTGCTGAAAACTCGGAGGCAGCTGCGGGCTGCTGAGGCGTTGAGCTGTTGTCAGCTGGTGGTTGGGGCTGAAACCCGGTCCCCCACTGCCCACTCTCACTGGAGGGGGCCCAAGCGCTAGCGTCAAATGGCTGGTCATAGTAGGCGTGACCTTGGCCCTGGTATTGCTCCTGGCCTTGGTCAAAGTAACCCTGGGGGTCTTGGTTGAACACTTGACCCTGATTGCCCTGAGAAGCCAGCTGCTCCTGTTGTTGTTGTGGCTGATGTTGTTGTTGTTGTTGTTGTTGTTGTTGTTGTTGTTGATGATCCGTCTGTGGTTGCTGTGGAGGTATTTGCTGCTGATTGTAACTATGGTCATTATACAACTGCTGCGGCTGTTGACCGTACTGAGCTTGCTGACCAAATCCGTCGAAGAACTGTGCAGTCTGGGCTTGTGAGTACGGAGCCCGAGAATCGGGCTGAGCGTAGCTTGTTTGAGTGTTACCGTACACACCTGCACCATCCCAGCTCTGGTTCCAGGCAGTACTGTACTGACCACCATTGTACTGCTGCTGCTGCTGTTCGCTTACACCACCACTGTTGCTGCTCCCATCCTGGGAGAACGGAATCTGATTTTGAGCTGGCTGCGGCTGGTGCTGATTTTCTGCCTGAAATGGCTGCTGTTGCTGTTGAGGCTGTTGCTCACCCCCTACAGCATTGTTGCTGTCCGCATTCCAGTCCCAGTTTCCCCAGCTGTTCCACGAGCTGCCAGCAGCTGATAGGGCAGCATTTTGTCCCGGCGGTACCTGCTGCTGAGACTCCTGCGTTCCTCCTGCAGCGTTCCCACTGTTGCCATCAATTGAAGCTGCTGGAGTCTGGAACTGCGTGGGATCAAAAAGTTTCACCTGGCCAACTTGAGGCGGAGCGTATCCTTGCTGGAAGTTCCCCGAATTCCAGGCGTTGCTCATTTTGCTGTGAAAAATGTTATAAAAAATTCCATAAAAATCATGCCATAGAAAAGTGAAATGATTTCTCTACAAACCATGTACGAGGGTGGGTGCAGATTCGTGGTGCTGTGGTGTGCTTGCTTTGAAATTGGTATCGTTTTTTGGTGGTCTCAACAGTGTCACTGGTTTCTAAGTAGGTGTCAGATTTCAGTAGGAGCCTACTCTACAACCAGACCACATCCCTAGAGGATTAACATACAAAAGAAATTATTAAAATCGAGGAAAAGCTCACTTCTAAGAACTTAAAAAGTAAGCTATAAACTATGAATAACGATATAATACACCGTGTAAACAAGAATCTAGGCAAATTGAATTACAAAATTATTTTGAAGCATTCAGTCCTCTAAAGTAATGAACTTTAGCTAAATCAGAACAGCTTCATTATATGATTATGTACTTAACCAGAATTTTTTTTATCTTAAAAACAGGAAACTCATTCTACAAAGGAAACAAAACATGGGTGATAACCTGTGAAACGCTGAGGCAGATTTTGGGCCATCGTGAGATTCTGATTCTTCTTACTTGTACTTGTTGTAAGTACTACAACTTGTACAAATAATATCTAGCTTTTGCTCCGGTTTTCACCCACCTGAAGATCACGTATCTCTTGTGCTGCAATTTTCGCCCAGTGCCAAATCTCTCCCACCTAATGGGAATCAAGTGTTAAACTGTGTATTCCTGCGCGTACTTAGGTGGGCGAAAACTGGGGCAACATAGATAGACAAACAAATAGTGATAATAGTTTTTTATTACACTGATTGTCTGATTCACATTAATTTAGGGTGGGCGAAAAGAGGCTCTGGTGAGGAAAAATTGCAGCTTGACACAGGAGATAGTAGTGTAGGCTAAGTGATACATACAGTTGAGAAGAAACATGTTCAAAATCTCAAATGCAGCAGGGTCCATTCATTTCATTTAACTAAATTATGATCAACAAAATACAACCTTGTTTTGTTTTTTGTTGTGATGAATGGTAGTGAGGCATCACAATGAATGATGACCACCCTGTTCTTATAAACTACACACCGCTCTATTCTTGTTAGTGTGGCCAAACACTACAACACAAAAAAACACAGCAAAGCTCTTTTCTAAGTTCTGTCTTGTTTTGTTGGCACTAGATTAGATCTAAATAAATGGCACAGCCAGTGGTAGAGAGAAACCAGAAGGTGGACCGGTGGATCTTTTTGAAGACACCGTGATTCACTAAAAGACTGTTTTAGAATGCCATGAACTTCACCTGGGTAGTTTCTTTCCTTCGAACCATCCATAAATTTCATCCCGGCCGCAACGTCACAAATGGTAGGGCACCTGCAACCGAAATCTCTCTGTCACTGCGTATCGACAACAGGAAGACAGCACACAAACTCCATGCTCAAGTTTGATTACGTGGGACACTAGATAGAGACGTGCGAAACTAAAGTACACATCTATAGTAAGTACTGATTTTAACACATTTGACTCAACAAATCGAGAAAAGTGAGACATGAGAAGGAGACCCTGGGCCTTGGATAAAAACGAAGATTTTCTACCTCAATGCATTCGAAAGTAATTTTCTACTGTCATTTTGGAAATGGCTCTTTATTTCACCGAAAACTTACGAAAACTGAACAAGTTATTTCGGTAATTTTCAATAACTGGTTGTCTCCGCCATTACTCGAAAGAGGACGCTATTCGAACTCTTCGAAAATGAAACATCGATATCAACATAGTATCGTTTTTAGTAATTGGCAGCCTTTTTAAAGTATCGATTCTGGTCTCGGCTCGCTGGACATTACTGGACAATGGACAATTATGTCGTCTGTCTCGTAACTTACATACTCCAAACAATCCTTTCTTAGAGAGCACAGTGAAATTACTTTGTTCTCTTCTTTTTGCTTGTATTTTTGGTAGTATGTTTTCTTTGACTTCATAATCATTTACCGATACGTCGCAATTGACGGACAGAAAATATTAGGCCTATCAACCTACACAATTAGTGCAAAGATTCAAACTTCAATTAAATATTTTGAAGGCATTACTCGGGGATCTTAATACAATGTTTAGAGTTCACCACTCCTCCCTCTACTGACTAGTCAGACTAGAATTTTACAAACACTCGACCTACCTACAGTCTTTCTTTTTCGACTGTTCCACTAATAATGTAACCTATGAAGGTACTTGCCATGCAACCGTTTTTCCAAATTCATTCATTCACTTCTTTCTCCCTCTCATACTCAGTCTCCCTCTTT
>JAUKPP010163170.1:0-24827 GCA_032273245.1 Phyllaplysia taylori
ACTGGGTCACGAGCAATCGCCTCTGCTAGCAGAGGCAGGAATTTTACCGTGCACATCCTGTCATATAGTAGTCCTTGCCCACTGATTATATGGATGTGCTTCTCTAGTTCCATTTTGGAGAAGTATTGTCCTGATCTGAGTGTTTCTTTTTCCAGATCAACGTTCCTACAGATATGGAGGGCAGTGAACTACTTGTTGAGAAGATGGACCGTCAAGATTTTGTGGACTTGTTGAAGAAGATGCTCACGTTAGACCAAGAGCGCCGCATCACTCCAAGGGAAGCCATTGTACATAAATTTGTCAGCTTGGAGAGACTCAAGGACTACCCTCACACAATTATGTAAGGAGCTTTTTGAGACTTACGTTTATAACAACTATATTTTGATTGATCTTCTCCATTTCTTTATTCAAACTAGCTTTCAGGGAAGAAATTTGATCTCGTCTGAAATAACAAAGTTAAGGAAATGGGTGATTTTGAAGAAATCTTTGCTCACCATCAATGTCTTCACCTGTAGGGATGTGAGATTACTGTGACCTGTCTTTTCTTTTTTTTTGTTGCTATTATGTGGGTGAATTTCCTTCTCCTTTAATAAAAAACTGCATATTTGTATTGGAATTCCTTTTATTTTAATTCCTGTATCTTTTTCAGTTACAAAGCCAGTTTGAATGCTATGGACATTGCTTACAAGCGCCCCCATCGTTTGATGGATTCCAACTGCAACAGTGTCATGCATGGAGTGGTACCATCTTCCAGTGGAAACTTCACCTTGACGTTCAACAACAATCAGATCAATAACCAGATAAATGCATTACACTCACAGGTAGGTCGTTGCAGTATGTGCAGCTTTTTTCAAAACATTTTTGTTTTCATTTTTGCTTGTGATAGGGACAAGAAGAGTGATACTTGCTAGTTTTAAGGAGCTGTCAGTACTGCCTCACAATGATTTTTTAGCTTTTGTTTTCTAGAGGAATTGGGGAAGTAAAATTTGTGTCTAACAAACTGAAAACAGAGCAAATCAGGAGCTCGCCATATTAGGTGTCTTGAGTGACTATGCACATGAAGTAGGAGATCTTTGGTTCTTCAGTGGCACATGTCTTATTGATCTCAGAGATGTTGCACTGAAAACATATTCTTTGACCCATTGCGATAAATCCAGTGAACCTTCACTTAAAAGCACACATCATGGAGCAAAAGACCAAAAAAGACAGGTATCACTTGATCAAGAACAACAGCATATTCAACAAACAGCTGTATTTTTTTTATAAGAACAATATTATTAGAAGCATATCAAAGCAAAGGCCATGTTAAAGAAAGTGTTACCATTATCTTAATTTATTTCCTGGCACTGAAATGACTAGACCAAAAAAAGCCAACATTAACTGAAAGGTCGCAAGAATTGTCAAATGAGTTTTTGTATCGTGTTTTTCTACCTCAGATGGCCTCGTCCACCAGTCACAGCCAGAGTGCCACTGACCTGCAGTACCTGCAGTACTCTCTCCCCTCTGGGCCATACCTCTCGTACCAGGCCACTCCAGTCGGGCAGCAGCTCAACCAGACAGTTGCTGCTGCGGCTGCAGCTGCCCAGAGGTCGACGGGTCAGTTTGCCAGATCGGATCCCTTCAGACAGTCATTGTGCATGCCCTCCTTGGTTGTGCCTGCCACTTTGCCTGGTGAGTTTGAGACACAGCATACTTTAGTCTTCACTCTTTGAACCTGAGAACTTATTATTTCATGGTAGACCTTTAAAAGTTTCTCCTGCTCATGACTTGGGGGTTTAGGCGATCTCTCTTAGATCCTGCAGTCCGTACCAATGGAACTGCGCTCAACATTAGGATATGGGCAAGTTTCTCTCCTAAATAGAAACTGTGGCATAACAGATATATGTTACACAAAATCATGTCTTGGATGACTTTCCCAATAGCTTAAGCAGTGATGGGGGTTCTATCTCGGGAGCAAAAGGTCTTGAGCATTCTGTTTGTGCTCAGTTGTAGCTGTCTCGCCAGGCCTGGCATCATGATAACGATACTAGGGCTGGTAAACTCAATATCATTTTGCTATAACTAGGTGGGACATTTAGATAATGTTACATCTAATGTCCTATGAGTGGCAGATTGGCAACATCATTTCCGATATAAAATAGCCTTAGAGAATGGTGGATGCACATGAGTTTTAGATGTCAGATTTGGGGTCAGGCTGTTATTGTGAGATTTTACTAAATTCTTAGTGAAAAATTATGTTCTAAATAGAATGGAAGCCATTTCAGTATCACATTGTCACATTGTTTTGATTAAGTTCAATGACTAGCATTCCTAGACACTACCTTAGACACCACTTATTCACAAAGCGGTCCTTAAAATGTCCGTAAGTGGTCTAAAAATGTGTGACTGACATGTTCCAGGCTTGAATTCTCCAGTTCGTCCCAGTGCGGTGTCCATGGTCACTCAGCCTGCTCCTACACTGCAGATACAGCCACAGCTAATCAGCCAGGTGAGATAGATCGTCTTACACACCTCTTTATGTTTGTTGTCGAATTATTTCCAGGACTGCGTGCAAATAGAAAACCAACAACAGTTTGTGTGAGGTTGATTATGGTTTTCTATTTCGTTTTGGTTTAACACTACAAGGTCATTTATGAGGCAGGACCTCTGAATTTAACGTCCATCTTCGATAGTACGGAGGTCAGAGCCATGAAAACTTCGAAAAAATCCCGGTGAACCTCTCCGGTTCAAACCCAGGACCTCCTCATTCGTAGGCGGGCACACTACCACCTGGCATCGACGCCCCCTTGTGTGAGGGATCAAAGAGATTCCTGTTATATGTAAGGGGCGGGTCTGCCTATCTTGTCCTAGTCATCAACATTTTGATTAAGTATGGTCATTAGTCTGCCATTGTTGACAGTCTTTAACGTAGTGTATGATTTGTGATCAGGTGGAGATGTTGGTGTTTTTTTTTCTTTCTAATGGGCACTGTCAGTATTGGAGAGTGTACATGGCTATGTCAAGATGCGTGCTTGCTTTCTTGTGATGTGTGCTGAAAGTGGGTATTCTGTGGTAGAATTGTCACCATTATTAATTGGTATAGATACAATATGTGTCAAGATAAAATGAAATTAGGTGATTGCCAAAAGTAGGAAGTTAATAGTGGTAGTCTGAAATTTTCTCACCATTGGGAACTTTTACCAGGATTTTCGTACCTCTTATCTGAATCCATTTGAAAACACGTTTCAGGGTGAATTATACTTTGAAACATTGTAAATTTGAAAGCTACTAAGTATCAGCCATTTTCTTGTGGATTTCCCCTCTGACATTGGGTAATTATGGCCTTGTTAAATTGCAAATGTAGGATTGTATTTAAGATAGATCAATTATTTGTTTATGAAAGCTCTTTCTGTACATGCCCTATGGTATTGAGATAGCATGGAAAGAAGTCGGTTCATTACATGTGTGTTGACATGGATTATTGAACTTATTTTCAGACATCTCAGCTCACACCAGTCACAATGGTGGAAACAGCTAGGCCAGTTATCATGGCTGTATGTAAACTGGTTTTTGTACCATGAGTACAAGACTAATGAATTCCACATAACTTTCTTGCATAGTGTTCTGACAATAACATTACCTCTCAATATAGTAGTTATACTACCACCCCTCTTACAAATGTATCGCTCTTGAGGTAACAGATCTGAGCTTGAAAATTTCCCTTTACTGTCATCCCCATATTTAATGCTGCATATATTTGTACGCTTCAGTTTAGCGCTTGAAATGATCAGTTGCTGTTTTGTGCTGCCATCTTGTAAAATACTGTTTTGGAAGTGTGTGCTGTTTGTTTCATAGACCTCATTTTCAAACCGTCTGCTGTTTTCAACTCAGCTGTGCTTCAAAGACTATTCCATGTGAAAACAATGAACCACAAACTTATTTGTAATGGATTCATTTCACATGGCTTATCAGTGAATATGAAATCTCATTTCTGTGACACGGAAAATGTGATACAATTATTTTTCAACCATTCACATGAGTTTTTTAATTTATGGCCCAACGTGTGTTTACATTTGTGAATCAGTTTTGGAAATTTTCTACTTTCAAGCCACTTGTACTGATGACCATTTTCCACCAACTACCTTTGTTCTTATTTCTACACTTTTCACTCGTTATATTGACTACCTGTTTAATGTGACCACTAAGTTTTGTTTTTCAAAAGCTTCAAAATCCTTCAGTGCTACCACTTGCATCTCTCATTCCTTCCTTGTGCGTCATGCATCGTCTTAAATTAATATTGAAAATATTGATAGTGCATTGTCAGAAAATTATCCGTTGTGAGGAGATACTTTTGTCATGGGAAATTAAGGTCCATGCAGCACATGCGCTCGGTGCATCTGTCCTGTTGGCCACTCTCACCACCTTGTGATTGTCACTGTTCACTTGTTACTTTTGCTCACAGTAGATGATAGTGTTTGACAGTAATTTGATGCAACAGTTGATAGTGCTGGGTAACAGTTTAGAGTTTTGTAATCAGCTTTGCTTTTTTTGGCTTATCTTGTGCATCTATTCTGTTTATTCCGTTTGAAATTTCTTCTAGTGTGCAGTCTTATTTTTTTTGCCAGACTTGAATATATATCCCTCCCCCCTCTCCGTTGCATACAACAACATTGCTGTGAGGCTGTTATTGTTATTGCTTTTTTAATAACATTTTCATATTTTGATGAATGTGCTATCTTTATAAGAGCATCTACCTGATGTTGGGTTATTATTCTTGAGGTAGTAGCAAGCTGCACAAATGTGTGTCATGAATTTGAGACGTGTTGCCTTGTGAGCAGCAAAAAAACCCCAAGCTGAAGCAGATGACGCCTTATCATTCGTGTTTTCCCTTTTTCGGCACTAATCGGAAATATTTCACAAAGACATTGTATTTTCTATTATCGGTCTAAAGTGTATTAGACTACTGAACTTTGTTTCTTGTTTCAAATATTCATAGGTGCCTCGATAATGATTAGGGTTTTGTCTCGTCAGCCTATATATCTCTATCATAATGACACTAATACCCTTCCTCATGAACATATTATCATGAACTAATTTGTGTGCTGTGTATCATTGCCAAACCACCCCTGTGTTTGAGTGTACAATCTTGAGCTCTTTGAGTCTGAGTCGGAGTACTGCAGTATTGATGCTTGTCCAGGGAGTGTTGACTCTTATTGGAAAGGAGAGTGATTCCATAATGCAGATGGTAGTTGAGAGGGAAAGGTTAAGAGAGAGAGAGAGAGGGAAAGGTTAAGAGAGAGAGAGGGAAAGGTTAAGAGAGAGAGAGAGAAAGTTTTTTTTAATACTGTCTGTCTCAGTGTAGGAGTAAGTTGGTGGTTGGTTTTGTCCATTGCTGCATCTCAAATTTAATCTGATATATTTTCACTTCTTCTTATTCTTTACGCTTAGAGCTTTTGCTCATATTTGCTGTTTTTAAAGAGTGTATCATTTCTTTATATAAAAAAAAATTGATTGTATGTAAATTAAGGCCACATATTTTGACTTCTCTTGATAGTACTTGCCAATAAGCTCAAATTGACCACGTGAAGACAATTTGAATTGTACATTGTAACATTGTGAACTTAGCTTGGGATAATATTCTGGCTCAAAACTTGATTAGAAAGATAGGTGATCGGTTTGATGTTATCAAACTAGTCTCCATAATGGAGGCCTTTTCAGTTTGTTAAAATGAAATCTGGCTGATTGGAATGACCAGTCAGTAAGTTCTTGAAATAGCTATTTGATGATGAACTTGAAATAGTTGAAACATTGAGAATCTGCAAGCAGGATGTAAAGTTGATCAATAATTATCTGCCTGAAATTATGGATTCACGGAAAACAGCTGCATGTATTAAGATGTGCCAAGAGATCTTTGGTGTCATGTTTTAGCAAATTGTCTTCTATCTTATTCTGTTCTTGTCTTTGTCTTCAGAACGCTCATGGTAACTGGGCCAGCAGTCGTCCTGTGGTCATGGGTCCCTGGCCCTCCCTGGCGCCCGCCCCTCAACGTGTGCCCCATCTTCAGGAAGGCTTGCCGCCCGAGGCCTGGAGGCAGCCCATCATGGTGGGCACAGACACATTTGACTCCACGCCTACAGCTGTGCTGCCCTTGGTGAGTCAGCTGCCACGTGGGTCACTCTGATCTGTGATGATTGTCTTATTGAAGAAGTGCATGTCTTGTTATTGCTCTTTTCTGGTCAACAGTATTGTTCTGATGTTTTACTAAGTGATTGGGTTCTCAGTGAAAGTGTGTATGCCTTTCTCTTTTCTTTGTTCAATCAGTGAAAAACAAAAATTTCCCAGGTCTGATAACACATTTGTAATGGGTGTGGTTTCATTGAGTTCATTGTTCTGTATTATCTTTTTTATTCCCATATGTAATGATGGTCTTTTTTTCATAATGGTCATTTTTTTTTTTCATCAGCTCTCATGGTGTTTTGTGAATCCCCCCCCTTTTTCTTTTTCATGTCACCTTGGTGCCTGATTTGGACACAATTACTTATTTTAGGTTTACCTAAACTTTGTAATTATTAGAATGTCTGTTAAGCAACTGACCATAGTTGTGTTTTGAACTGACCAAAGTTGTGATTTTTTTCTTTCTCAGAGTACGTCATCACAACAGTGGAATATTGGAATGGTTCCCACCTCATACTCTCTTACTGCCCGTCACAGTTCTACCCAGAGCAGCAAGAGACAATCTCGATACAGGTAAGCCTATTGATAGGGCTATGAATAATCCCTCAGCATCAAGATTAATTCCTTATCAAATGCTGTATGCATCTTTATATATTTCAGCCTGTTGTGTTGAAGCACTTCTTGAGTGGTTAAGATCTTATAATTTGGTTGTTTTCTTTTTAATCTGTGTGAAGATAAATAGTTTTTGAAATTTTTATTTATGAAACATTTGATAGATACTAGAGTGTGTCTGGTTGTGGAAAAGTTTCTGTGCTGATGGTCGGTGGATGCTCTGGTTTGATCTGCTTCGTTGTCTTTCTCTGTGTCACTATTGTCCAAATCTACTTCCTGATGCTGAAATAACCTTTTGATATCAATAGTTCCGTAAAATCATATCCAAACAAACTAGCAAAAGTGCCTGTTGTATTTCCTCAGACATCACAAGGAAGTTCCGTCTACCCAGCTGTCTCCTGTGAAGAAGCGAGTGAAAGAGAGCAGCCCACCCCTGGCCCTAATAGAACAGACAAGCTCGCACCAGGGACCTGCTCCCCCGACCGCAGAGGAAGCTGCTCTCTTGCACTTGGCGGACTGGTCCTCCTCATCGTCCTCTGCGTCCTCATACCTGAGGCAGCCTGTGTCGTCACGGCCCGTGCTGCCCTCCGCTGCCTCGCTGAGCTCCTCCTCTCATGACCAGCCCTCGTCGTCCTCCTCCACCGCCCAGCGACACCCGTACATCTTGATCCGAGACACGCCCAGCCCCGTCCCCAGTGTCATCACCATCAGTTCGGAGAGCGAGGACGAGGGAGACGGTCTCCGCTCCACACGCGCCTGCTCCAACCGCCACCACCGTCATCATCACCATCACCATCCCCACCACAGACTGCAGGCCGCTGAGCATCACCAGTCGGACCGGTACCTCAATGTCAAGAATGCCCCTAGGAATGAGAGTGACCAGAGCATTGCTGAAAACTCAGTTCTAACGCGACATGCAAGAAGGTGGGTCTTGTTCATTTGTTGGTGTTGTTGAAATCATTTACGATCAATAGAGTAAATTGAACTAATAGAAATTAGGCTGGGACTCAATAGTCTAAATTTTCTGTGATGTGTTCTTTATATCCACACACCCTGCCACTAATTTAAAAAAACTTTTTTTTTCTCTATTAATGCTAATGTTGCTGATCCTTATCCGTAACTCTATTTTTGTTAGATGAATTCACAAAAAAACTCTTTCCACCCGACTAATTTTTAACAATTTACTTGGGCTTCTATTTGCTGAATTGCTATCCTAATCTGTGACTTCCAGAAAAAAATGTTATTGATTGTTATTTCAGTGGACGACACGACAGCAGTCTGAAAGCTGGACTGGGATACCTTCCTACTAGTTTCTCTGATTCTGCCCTTATTCAGACTTTCGGTAAGTTTATTCCTGGCAGCACCATCATCACTCACTACTTTACAGACTTGAATTTTTTGGAAATTTAACGCACATTAAAAACAGTGTATGAAGATTAAGGAATGAATTTTCTCTGTAATGATCTAGAGCTAGCCTTATTTTTTTTTTTAGTGCTTGGTGTTTTTGCTGAAATTGATAGGGAATATGATGGTCCATATTGGGCATTATCCTACACTCATCTTTACTGTTTTGTCAGTTGGAGGCAAGCGTAAGTCTTTTGTATTATTTAAGATTATTTTTCTGTTTTTATTTATTTGAGCCTATTTTGTTTTTGGGGAGAACACAGGGCAAAAGATAAACTCTGGAGCATCCAGTTATCCCAATGGTCAGTGTAGCTGGATTTTGCAAAGACAGTGTAGCTGAATTTTGCAAAGACAGTGTAGCTGGATTTTGCAAAGACAGTGTAGCTGGATTTTGCAATGTCAGTGTAGCTGAATTTTGCAAAGTCATTGTAGCTGGATTTTGCAATGACAGTGATGAGACTCCTTATTCCCCTGTTGCCTCAGATGATGGCTACCTGACAGTGGCCTACAGCAACGAGTCAGACACAGAGGATGCCACCACCACCACAGGCGCCAACAACAGCCTCAACTCCGCTAACAGTAGTAGCTTGGCTGCCAGCATTGCTGCAGCTGCCATGCCGTGTCCCGCCAGCAGCCCCAGCAGCATTGGCGGAGCCAGCAGCAGCGCCCAGCGACAGCAACAGCCCCAGCCGCAGCCACCGCCCCAGCAGCCTCACCTGTTCACTGCTAGCAACATCAAGCATGAGCTCATCGACAAACTGCCAGTCTCACACAGCATTTTCACACCACAGGTCAGTCAAATGGAGAATCAGGTCTTTTTTTTTTCTTTAGAAGGGAGAGAGCTTCAGCATATGCCAAAACAATTGATATATCTTGTGAAAATATATACGGTCAGCACCTAAGAAGCATCAATTAAAGATTCATAGAAATTTTTTAAAATTTAAATAATTATAGGTTAGTACTCTTTTAAAGTAGAGAAGCAGATTGTGAACCTGTATGACTTGTGTGGTCCCAAATTTTTTGGTGGTGAAAATGTGACTGCAGTCCACAGGCTGAAATACTGTTCCCACATTTGCCTTATAGAAGTTAAGAGATATGAAAAGAGAGCACTCACCTCACAAGATTAGTTCTTTAAAACACCATAACCCCTGTGTAATAATCCACTTACAGTATGTATAGTGTCACAGATAAAGTTGATGCTGCACTAATGCGACTGATCGGTCTCTTCTAGTGTAACCATTTGTAAACTGTTTGTCTTCTCTTCACCCTGCAGTCATTTGGTGGTGCTAGCAGCAGCAGCAACAGTTTGCCTCACATCCATGGGTCAGACAGTGCCAGCAGCTCCCTGCACCAGCGCCCGGCTGGAGTGACCACCACCAGCAGCAGTAGCCAGAGCAGCAGTGGCCACCACAGCAAGCAGCACGCCAAAGTCAGCCCCTACATTCCCAAGCAAGAACACATGGCGCCCTCACTCCTCGCACACCTCTCGGACAAGGACAGGCTTCGCATCCGATCCCCCAAGCTGGAAAAGCTCACACCCTTCGACGTCCAACTGGAGCTCAGCTCTGCTGCAGCTCAGGGCAAGTTGGCATACGTGTCTCCCACTGTCCGTGCCCTGCCCACAGCCACTGCGGCAAAGATTGCGGTCAACGTGAGTGCAGGCAGCATCTCAACGGGTGCTCCAAGCCTGAGCGCAGCGTCTCACTTGGGCAGTCGGGCAAGCAACATGCGTCTGTGTGTGCAGCAGGCTGGCAGCTCCGGCATGAGCCACTTGTCCCCTGTGCAGTTAGCTCAGCCTGTCCTCCTCAATACCAGTTCACAGATGGACGTGCACGGGTGAGTTCTTCTTGCTTCAGAGATTAATAAAAGCCACACATTTTTTTTATATATGTGATATCTTTGTCTTTAAAGAAGGAAGAATTAGTGAGTTTTTATTTTGTAGAGAAGGATTAGGGAGTTAGAAGAGCAATTTCCTCAGCAGTGTCAAGTCTAACTTTCGCAATATCCATATCACTTTGATTGGCACAAACACAAGTGCTCGTCATATTATAAAAAGATAAAAAAAAAAACTACCAACCCACAAGTAAGGAAGGTCAAAATCCGTACTTAGTAAATACTACACAAAAAGAAAAAAATTCCATGACTTAGGTATAACAGACACTTCACTTTACGGTCAACTAGATTGAGATGCTATTTTGCGAGTGACTGAATGATAACTGGTGTACTCGGTTAAGTTTTTTGGCCGCATGGCTCCTGTTATAAACAGAAAAGAGAGTTATAGACAATGTGTTTAAAGTCTTTAGTTGACCTACTCCTAGTGTTGTACCAGTAGCACAGACAACCTCGTGTCTCATCCTTACTTGCACCACTCCACAGAGATTACCGGCGCATGGCCCCCTTGCATGGATCTCCACTGCACCAGTACTTGCTTCCAGCTCATCAACATCAACAGATGACCCTACCCTCCTCTGCTTCAATCACACAGTTTGGGTAAGTCAGACGTCATTGTTGGTCTTTACTGTACGCATCATGGCGGTGGCTCTGATCTGATCTGCTCTTTTTCATTCCTCCCAAGTGCTTCTATTGTTCTACTCTTATATACTGGTGCTAAACTGACCTTACAGTGTCAATAGTGCTGTAAAGCCTCAACAAAACAAACATACACAACAAATTTAGCATGGTTAGTACGTGTTGAAGTGTTTCCTACATCCCTCTACTAGAATGGCCCAGTGATCTGTGAAAGGGGTTTGAGTTATTATGACTAGCGTGAGCGGTCAAGTTCTCCGGTCTGTAGAGTAGAAAGGAGGGGGGCTATTAGTGAACCTGTCTTGAAGGATCTTTTGTGAACTTTGTGCTAGTGAGTTTTGAAAAAAAAAAAAAAAGAAATGTCTGTTTGTTCTTTTCAAGTGAAAAAGTAAATTTTTTATCTAAATTTTGTTTTTCAATATGACTTTTTCTTCCTGATTGACATGTGGATGTCATTTATCGCCACGTTGTTCATTTATTTTTACCGTACTCAATTTAATTGGCATGAACATGATGCAATCTTTATTTAAAAAGTGGAAGGGCAAAAGCCAACAGCCGCTGGAACAAAAACCACAACAATTATAAAGGTGCCTTATTCCAGGCATAAAGTGTTCTGCTTCATATACACGCACTTGTTTTTTTTTTTTTTATAGAAAATTCAGTTTTTAAAAAAAGTCAGTCTGACATTGTATCTTTATTGTCTTCTATTTTTTTTGTTTTCCAGTGCTTTCTCTCCGAGTGTTGCACCTCCCCCAGCCCACCAGTCCCCACGCCAGCTCCAGTACTCATCACACCCACTGCCCGCACACATGCACCCCGTGCCCGTGCTGCACCCACCAGGACTGGCCACCACCTTCCCCGCACAGATACACCCGCATTACGCTGCTGCCGCCGCAGCAGCTGCAGGTCCCCCTGGCTATCTTGCCCCGACAGCCCAGCCCGCAGCACCCCCTGGGGTCTATGCGGCCTACCAGATCAGCCCAGTCAAGACGCGACAGTTTCATTGCTTCGCCTAAAGTCAATAGAGGCTCTCCTCTGTTGCTGATGCTTATTAATTCTTCAGGAGGCTACCCCCCCCGAGCCTGTTGGCATTATATACCGAAGTGGATGCTTCACGAGGATAGTCCAGTTTTGCAATTTGTTATACATGCGGCAAAGGTTTTCTTCTTCAGCCTAGATGGACTTGGCTGAAACACTTGCTGTACCCTATTCAATCGGACACAGGCACAGATACTGTTTGCTCTGGATGTAAAGATTTTACCTTTTGAATATTTTGTTTGCTAGCAGGAGCTGTGTTTCCTTTTTTAATGTGGAAGTGTTTTGGATTTAAAGAGTTTTTTTCAATTCTTAGTCCTTTCTAATTTGTCCTTTGCAAGTTGCAACTTTTGTGGTAACCTCTATTGTGAGACTTGAGTCTCTTTGTGCTAATGTATCCACTTGCATGACTTGTATTTATTTTTTCCTCCCTTTTGTTTAGAGGCTTTCCTTGCTTTGTGTATCTTGCTTTTAGAGTCCTGAATTTGTCGAAGATGAACTCTGTAACCAAGGACATATTAAGAATGATGAGCTTCTTTTCCAGCCTGCCTTGTAAACAAATGTTCGCAGAAAGATATATAAGGTGCTGTTCATTATGGGGATCTACTGTTGAATTAGACAGTTGTTATAATTCTAAGTAATGGTGAAGTGATATGAAATATTTACCTAGATTTTTAAAATATTTCCTGTTCTTTGGAGTCAAAATAGTTTAAATGTTTATGCAGTCAGTACCTGTTACTAACAGGAATCCTTTTAAAAAAAAGAAAAAGAACAACCCGCTTTCTTTGGATGATGTATAATTGAAGGAAATGTCTAAACATTGGTATCGGGTTCATCAGTTGGATTTTCTAGTGCAGCTATGGCCCTGTATCATTGAGTTATCTACGTCACATCCACACGAGTTCACTTTAATTGATGTGGTTGTAGATGTGATGTCACAGCATCGTCAGTCTGTGCACAGAAGATGATCTCAGTCTGTCCTTGGAAAACCTGCCAGGTCGAACGGCATTCAAGCAACTTGAGTGGCTTGGATTGATAGTTTAAGCTTGACAAGCATTTCAATCAATGAAACCAACCAATTTGTCCACTGAAGTCTTACAAGGATACGGGCAACCCTTATTTTCTATTTTATTCAGCTGAGATAAGAATTACCTTCTTAAAGAAAGGTTAGTGTTGCCAATGCATTAAGCAAGAGATTTTTGCAGTATCAAAATTTCCTTTTGTGCACAGCACTGCGTGCAATCAATTCTTAGTGAAGGTGTCAAGTGACGTGACAAAAACTTAATTAAAACAAAGTCTTCTTTCATGTAAGAAATGAAGAGCAATTTGCCAGGTAGCGCTTAATCTTAATACTTTGTGCTATATGAAGGAACTGCATACTGTCCTGTCAGGTGTACGAATTATGTTTGCAAACCTGAATGGAAAAGAATAAAAAAAGACTATGTATTAAGCACTGCTTATGTACAAAGTGGAGGTGGTCATCTTTTTAAGCTTTAGAAGCTTCCGAGTTTGATTTTCTAAATATGAATATGAGATGGATGAAAATTTATTTAATGCAATGCAATGCTAGCAGTTCAGCTTAAAGCGCTGATAAAAATGATGCAGTTGTATTCTGTGACTATTGCAACAGGACAGGCATGGTTTGCCAGCCCAGAGGATTTATGTAACTTTCGAAGATTAACAATGATGTGACAAGATTCAGAAAAGTTGTGAGGAGGATTTCGCGGAGGAGATCAGCCAATTTGTAGATTTTCGACATCAGTTCCCATGTAATCCTGGGAGCACTTCTTGCGCTTTCATCTTATGTTAGTGAATTATGGTGAAAGCAGTTTGGCACATTTGTCAACAATATGTCTGCCAGTTTAACTTTTTACCTAAAGCCAGAGAAGTCATAGGGTGATTGCATTTCATGGATATGTTGTACCCATTGTTTTGATAATGAGATGTCATTTCGATAATTGTCAGCAGAGACCATTTGGGGACTTCTGAAGCACAAGTTGAGTCTTTTAAGACTTGTGCAAAACGAAAGGTCTGCTTTTCAAAATTAAAGGGAATTTTTGTAAGAAAGTTATCTTACGAAAAGGTCCTAAAAATTCTTAAGAGTATTCATGATGAATATATATTTTGACATTAAAAGAAGAGAAAAGATGTGATTTAAATGTCCAGCTCTGAGTCGGAACAACTGAGAACTGGATGCTGGACTAGTTGACAGGTTCAGAGTTGTAAATGTTTGTATGAGAGTCATGAGAACATGGCGCCATCTTTGCAAGTGTGAGCGAGTGAGGGAATGATCACTGCAAAGTTTTTAAATGTTTTTTTTTGTGTGTGCATACAGTAAATCTTTAAATGTCTTTGCTTCTTCTTAAGCTGACAACCCCCTACCCCATACCTCCCCAAATCCCTTTTTCTTGTCTTTTTTTATTGACAAAACATTGTACAGTGAGCCACTCTATGGTACTTTTATTTATCAATTGTGGTAACATAACTTATGTGTTGACCGTGTTGCTTGAAACTGCCTGGTTATGTGCCCACTTTGCATTTGGCAAAATATCGTTTGATGTAGATTTTTTCTCTCCCCTCAAGATTTTTGCTCTACATTTAACATATATTTTTTTTAATTTTCTGCAATGGAGAGGGTACTACACTTATTATACCACATATTTATTGATACAGTTGTCATTTTGTCTCCGTAGTGGGTATTATGGATGTTCACGTGACAAGAAATTATTCCTCAATAGATTAACCTTTTCTACACATTTTGCTGTTATCTCGTGGTTTGAATATTATCAACATTGTATGTGTGCCTTTGAAACCCCTGTGCTGGGGGCATTATTATTACCTAGACAGATGATCTACTTGTTATCACATCATAATCCACAATCATAAGTCTATTGAAAGTATCCTGTATAAAGATGTATCATGCTCACTGTTGTTGATCTATAAGCCAGTAATGCCATTCATGTTGTTCATTGTCACCATCATCCCTATCATTCTGCATCAGTGGAAGCAGAACTCGTGCCCGCCCATGCCTCCCTCACCACACTAACTTTGCTCATAGGCCAAAGGAGATGGTTGCGCTTAAAATCTTCCATGCTTTTTATTATCATGTCATTCACATCAATACCGGGGTATACTGCCTGTTGTATAGAGTGCTGGTCTCATCACTATAATCATCGTCATCATCATCATCATTATCCTTCACATTCTTATAGCTACGTCACAAGTGTACATAGGAGATACTAAGTAATATCTATTTTTTGAGAATCAATGATGATGCTGTGATGTTTATTTAGGACTTCGTTGCAGCTGTGTCGGCAGATATATGCGAAACACTTTATGTCGATAAACTTCTTGGTGGTGGAGGCTTGGCAATGGATTATCTATGTGTCAATAGCAATGTAGTGGATAGAACCACCCTTGTGCTGTGAAGCGGTTCATGCGAGAAGCATTACTATGTGTAAGGAGATCTAGACTGAAATCATTGGTACTTGAAAATGAATTTTTAATATTTTGGACTGAACATGATTTTATTGAATGTATTTTTTAATGAAATTATTTGGCTGTCTCTTTTGATGGGAAAAAAAGAGACTTTAGCATAATTTTTGTTTGTTTGTTTGTTTTTTGCTATCAAAACTCAAATGGCAGGGTTTACCTCGCTTCCCCCCTAATAGAGTCAAACCTGTAGAAAAGACCAGGGGTGTATTCATGAAAGTGCCAGCAGTAGATTTATTTTATCTTTAAAGGATGCAGTGAATAAAGCTGTGCATTTTGCTTGCCTTACAGATTTCCTTTTGTGTCATAAAGTTTTTAATCGGAACTATTTGCCTTTTGGGAAGGAGTGTCTCAGGTTTTGTGGGATTAAATGTTTTTGCAGAAGTTCAGTATTTTTTTTCCTTGTATTCCTTTACTTTAAATGTTTTTCTTGGAAATGTGATGCTTTTAATGCTCCATCAATGAGTTATTGTTAGAACATGAATGATGATCATTCATGTTGTGCCCTGGTGTCATCCTCATTTTAGCTCTCGCTGGACTTTAGGGCATAAGAACTAGATCGATTCCACTGGGTCATAAAGCATCCCATTTTGTTTTTTCTACATTGGTCATATTATCTAGAATATTTGTGCACTTGACATATTCTCGTTTTAGCTGTGCTTTTTTGCTCTTTAAGATATCAAACTAGGCTTTCACTGTTTGAATTACTTTGTGATCTATTGTATATATAGTACAGTTTCTGTATTCTTGGTTTTTGGTATTGTGTTTGCATGCTTTATTCCAAATAGTTATTATTTAATCAAGGCCTACATCCTGACGTGACATGATATATATAGAAGGCAATGCTGCTAGTTCATAGAAACCCTACTAATGTTTGAATTTGATCAACAACAGTTCATACCAGTCTTAAGAGCAGGTAATCAGGGAAACCTTCAGATCCCATTTGGTGTTAATTCTACTTCAACCTCCCGGTAGTTTTAACTCTTTTTTTTAGGTTCGTTCTTCAGAGTTCAGCTTTGATTTTAAGTTTTTGCTCTCATATTTGCTGCAGTCCTGTTATCAGAGCTGAGTTGCTGAATTGGTAAGCTCAGTCCTGCTTGACGTGGTCTCGAAAGATCCCACAAGCCAGGCATGCGACATCCTCATCACATTGTGAACTGCAACATCTCGCAGATTTAATCTTTTAGAATGTTCGAAGTAGGTTGAAGCAAGTGCAAAGTTTCACACTGGCACTGTGTCTTTGGCTGACACATCTTGACGGGCCAATAGTGTTTAGGTTCTGCACCAAACTAATCATTGAGTTGCTCAAGCGAAGATTTTTTAGTAAACCTGTCAACAGTTTTGGCTTGAGGGTTAAGTTTTGGATGAGTTCATATGGATTTTGGCATGTTCATTGTATGATCTCCAAGCACATATTTTTGTTCGCAAATGATTTGATAAATACACCCTGAATGTCGGTTTGACAGACAGCAAATTTATTTATTGACTGTGGTGTCTTAATTTATTTGAGTGACGTTAATTTAATGATGTGAGCAATATCAGGGAGATAGTATCACAAGCTACTTTGTCATGGCGCGCATTTGACAAACAGGAGACAGTGAACGACACTGATATCAGTGGAGATTGGAAATATATGTTGAGAGTACTAAACGTGGGGCTGACAGTTGGTGATGAGGGCACAGCTGTTTGTATAATACCTTCCCCCTGACATCATGAAACACAAAAGACAGAAAGAAGCAGGTTAAAAGAATGAAAAGATTCCGTCCTAAATGCTCATGTTTGTTGAATGTTAGTTGAAATAGGCAAACTAGTAGTTGAGAGTCACATGGATCAGTGCAACTAACACACTGTCATACACTGGACACACACACAAGCAGCTTGCACATACAAGCACCTGCTCCTTAGCCATAGTACTGAACTGTAGTGGTAGGTTTTTTAAACAATCGATGATTACTTACATTTTTTTGTGCAAATCTAGCTGAACCTGAATAATTTTTTTTTTATCACTACTACCACATTCCATAGACTAAACACCATTATGCTAGTGCAGTATTTATACTTGTGCATATGTATCAACACATTATACTTATTTTACCTTTGACATGAAGGAGGCAGAGTTCCATCATTTGTTTATCTGCATAGCGTTCATTTGGGACGTTTTGTGTGCTTCAAAGTATTTTAAGTCCTGCTTGGGGACAAGCTCCCTTCCCCTCACACACACACACATATATATTTTGCTTTTCAGTTGAAAGAAAAAGATGCACATCATAATTTTATGCAGTGTTCCCTATGAGTGATCTCTTTCTAAGCTTGTCAATATGACTATATTTCACAGTGCATGAAGATGACAATAATTGTGTTGAAGGTCTTAGTGTGTACAGTGGTGCTTTGGAAGGCTTACTAAGCTCAAGTCTATTGTTGCTGGGCAAATTCTGGGGCCTGCTATTATATGTGTTGTCAACACCCCCCTCGCATGCTCTCGTGTGTTGTAAAGAGAAAGTAATACTACGATAATGTTGTCCATCCTTTTGTCAAATGCCATTTTCTTGTTTGCCATATCTCATGGTCCCTCTCTCTCTCAAATCTCTCTGTGTCACGTCAGAGTCCAACGGAGATGATCAACACACTTAGTGAAAATACATCCCACGTATCTGAGGCTGTGGAGTACAGAGTAGAAAACGTTTGTATGATTTGAAACAATCTTTACAATGTAAACCATGACCACAGGGATAATAAGTTCGAATACAGAAGAAATATAGTTTTTTTTCCTTTGTCGTAATTTCTTTACGAGATGTCAGAAAAATACAACAACTTTTGTGCAGACAAGATCTTAAAAAACTAGAGTGAAACACAGCATGTTTTCACCTTTTGTATTTGTTGTTCAAAGTTTTTGCTAAAACATACTCAGAATCACAAGCTATTTACTATGTTAGGGACTTTGGACTCCGTTTTTCACAGCTTGCTGGTACCTGTTTTGTTAGTCTAGTTGCCCTGGACACCAGGTGGACAGTTAGCACAGCTTGCTACGGTACTGTATGTTTGGACAGCTGTTTGATGCGGGGTTTGTTTTCACCAAGTGTAGATCTCCTGGACATACCTGTATTGCCTGTTTCACATTTCATCATTCGATATTGATGGATTCTTTGCCTTGGTATTACATTTACTTTCGTTTTCTCAGTTTTTGAGTCTCACCTTGCATTTCGCATCATTCTTATGGTAATTGTTATTCTCTTGTTTTGTGGTATTTTGAGTATTACAAATTTGTATGCAAATATTTATCTTGTTTAGCTTCACAGATCTGAGCTATGCAAATGACTAATGAGGCTAGGAATATTTTATGATGAGGGTTTGTCAGCGCTTCTCTTCACAAATCGGAGGATCTTTATGATTTTCAAGATGGCAGCTTGGCTTTATGGATTCTTGACCCCTTGTTGTGATAGCATTTATTGAGAGTTAGGTGGGATTCCCCTGCATTTTAGTCAGCTTTTGTAAAGTGTTTTTTGACAGTGGTCAACAATTATGCTGGAGATCAGTTGTCAGTAGGTGGTTGAGGTAGCCAGGTTGTTCACACGAGTATGCAGAACACTTGATGTGGCAGCTCTTTTTGTGTTGTCAGACCTGTCGGGGGATGAGGACGGCGTTCAAGGGGCAGTGAGTGCTGGAGCCTTGCTCTGTTTGTCTCAGTCGTCCCTTGTAGAGAAAGCTTTGGTGGGGGGAGCACGGGGGACTCGAGTCAAGGTTGCCTCAGTAGTCACTTGCAGATCTCACCCACTATGTTGTTGATGCCCATAAGCCTCTTTCTTTAACCCATTTGTCTTGACAATACAGGGGTGGACCATCCAGTTGCTTTTTCTCTCTCTCTCTCTCCATTGTGTGTATGTTGTGGATAGGGCCAGTGTTAATGACCTTGTAGTGACTTGTGTTTGTTACACTCTGTTGGCTTTGTGTGTTGTGCTGTCTGTGGACAAGAGCAACACGGCTCTCGGCAGTGCACAGTGGAGATCGGATCACAGAAAGTCGATAAAAGCTTTAGAAGATCCAACTGTCACAGAAGTTTATGAACATCCAGATTTTTTTTTTAACATAATTGATGTATATATCAAGTTGAATCATGCATATGTTCTGCATATTGTCTTGGCCAAAAAAATTACCAGAATGCCTCTTTTGATAAGATATTTACCAAGTGACATTAAAAGCTTACTATAGTAGAAATTGGAGCTCTGATAGACACTTCTGATCATATTGTACATGAAAATCATGTTTTGTCGTGTTGTTGAGAGAAAGGGAAGTAGCTAGTTACTGTTTTTGTGGGTATGTTCATGGTCTTCCTTTGTGATAGTCCACACCACAAAGGTTATTTCTCTCTGCTCCCGACATCTGGTTGTGTTTTCCATCAAGGCAGCTGCTAGGGAAGTCTAGAATAACCCTTTATGCTCCTACATTTTTGTCAGGGAATGGGAGTGAAGATCTTGGCAATGTGCTCATAGATACGACAGATAGGATAGTCACAAATAGCTCCTAGTTTCTACAAATTTGTCACGACACAATGAAATCAGATGTTCATTTAATGTCAGCCTCGTGGACATTCTCTTGTCTTTGAGAGGAATGGTGTGCTTAGAAGTATGGTCTATCTATAATCAAAGTAAGCGTCACGATATTTGGGATGTAGTGAGGTTGGACTGGAGTCATTAAATTTTGCTGGTTTTCAAAATGGTATATGTTGTTCTTTTAGATGTTTTGTTATCTGAATGAGTACTAGAATGCACCCTGTTTTTTTAAAATTGGACATCGAGAGTGTTAAGCACAAGTACAAAAAATTATTTGATCTTAAAATGACCCAATAGCGAAGAAAAGTACTGAACACCCTGTTCCATAATTTTTTTTACGAGTTCCTGATTTCATGGTATCTGAACACAAATATTGTAATGGAAAGTTTGGTCTCTCTTTGGCCTCATTTGAAATTGATTTGTATCCTTCGTGCAGAGTTGTTCGTTGCGATAGACATGGATGGTTAAAAAATAGAATGCTGTATTTATTCATACTGTGAAAGATAGATATTCACCAGAGCTAGCCTACCTTGTAAACGTTTGTAGGAGAAATGTATGTTCATGTGTGTGTTAGTGTGCGTATGTACTTTCTCCTGGGACGTGTGTGTGTGTGACTGTGGAGATGTCATTCGAGTTTTGTTTCCTACAGGGTGCTTAGCACTGGTCATTGTCTGCCATTGTTGTTGTTTTTTTAAACTCTTTATAAAATCGGGTCAATGATCATATTGTGTACATAGTGTGTTATCTATAATTGGTCAAAGTTATATTATCATCTTCAATCTGAATGTAAGAATAACTCAAATGCAACATTATCATCAGCATCACCATTGTTATTGTAACTTTTCTCATCATGGAGTGGGTACATTTATTCTTTCTTTTAACTTCTTTTGTCCCAATTCAATTATTTTTTTTTAGAGGGGGGGGGGGGGGGGGGTGGTTATTTTGGTATTGAAAAGAATAAAAAAACAGTGGTCTTTACGGTTTTTTTTTGTTTTAAAAGGAACTTTTCATGGAGTTTACGTCACACCAGATTGTCTTAACTTGTATGAATTGTCCAAAATCGTTTACTCTTCAAAGGGCAGTTGGGTGATAGAATACTTTATCTTGATGTAAAAACTTCCCTTCTTTAAACAGCGTCACAGTGCATTCAGTTGGAATAAAAAAAAGATGCAATTCAAATAGCTCTACACTTTTTTTTTTCTTTGCTGTTAAGGAATTAGTGGCTGATTTTTAAAAAAGTTTTATAGGAATTCCATTTATGTTGGATTTCATTAAGTTGAAAATAGTCATTAGTATCTTGTGTTTCTCAACTGAAAGGGACAATGTAGATCATGGTTACAATGATATCATTATTATTATCAAATGTTTCCCAATGGTCAATCTGATTCAATATATTTAGAGTGGCAGAAAAAAACTCAAGCAAATCCAGAACAGTTAGCTACTTGAAAATCATGTAATGTGATGGTACAACTTCGAGGTAGAAGAAGGACCTTTGTACTAGTGATTTATTGTTTTAAAGCCCATTGAAAGACCACATGACTGTTAGGCAACTGTGTTAAGCTGTGGATAGTAAAGACCAGTAGTATCTTTGTATTATTCCTCGCCTCTGTTTCTACATATTGTTACTAAATAACAAGCAGGCCCGTGCATGAATGCAGTCAGGGTTCTCATACTGACATTGTTTCTCAAGGCATTATATAGAAAACTAGTCACTGAATGGTCTCTCACCCTCTTCCCTCTCCCTCCACTGTGCCCTCATCTAGTGCAGTAACGCTAGAGGGAGAAGTGATGCAGTCACACTTTGTGTTCTGGTAGAGTATTGTTAACTTGTATAGAATTGTGGATCAAGGAAACACTCAGATGTGGGTTTGTGTTTTTCATGGGCATAAGAGTTGGTAGCTATCGTATTCCTGTATAGATCAAAGAACTGAAACTGTCATTTAACTTTTTAAACCGTCTGGTGAGGTTCCGAAAAAATTGCAATTTTGGTTAAAGTAAAAATTAAATTGATCATATTCGTGTAAACAAAAAGGTATTTTTCTTCTGCGTTCCTGTCATGTATATTAATTATGATACATTCAAATGACCTTTCACTCTCATTTTTGTATGCAACTTCGCAATAAGTCATCTATATAGAACATTTCATTTGCATGAATCAGTTGTCACTAGTGCACTACCATAGTTTCGTTCTTGTGTTTTCATACTTGGATTGCTAATTTTGTTAAGTCTTCTGGTGTTGTTTGGATATTATTAATGGTTTTACTGTGTATTCTGGTTTTGCCGTTGGACTTGGTTGGTATATCATATAAGACGCCCCACTCCCCCGATCTATTTTTGCTTGACTTGCTGATTTGTGCTCGTCACTTGTGTCCCGGAGTTTTTTTTATCAAATGCTAGATTTTGCAAGATGATTGCTTCTTCTCATCAAGTTTACTTTGTGTACTTAATCTAGGTGTTCATTCATTCATACTTGAGTCGATGCATGGAGTTTTCTTCTTCACATTATATTTGATACTGAGACCAGATATGGATTTAACCTGATGATGTTTCAAGAGATGAAATTTTTCTTAGCATTAATTCAGATTAATTCTCAGGTTAAAGGGTATTCCCCTGCCTTTGCTGTCTTAGCAAGCTTTTCCTTTCTAAATATGGAGATGGACTGTACTATATATTTACTTCATTTTGTGTAGCCTTATCCCAGACAATCATTTGTTTGGCTTTGTAAGTAAAACTTTGAAGCTGATTTGGAGTCTTGTGGCCCAGCCCTGGTCTAGTCAAGTTTTTCTCTCCCTCCTTTTTTTTCCCCAATGTGAGAAGAAAAAACACCCAGTTTGTTCATGAATGATGCCCAGTCTTGTGTATCGAGGCATTCCAAGAGGTTTTTTTATTTCTTTTTTTTAGTACTATAAGAGGGGATGCAGCTGCCCTTATAGATGACAAGATATTGCTCTAAAACTTGCTTCATGTTTTGCTTTTGTCCTCTCTTGCTGAGACAGACAGGCTCTTCAATCATCTTTTCTTCTATTGTTGTTGTCACCAAATAAACAAGGACTTTTCACAGAGCATTATATGAAATATTATATATATTATTACACGTACATATATATAAATATATATAACACTAAGTGAATTAATATACACACAAACACACACACGTAAACACACACGTGTTGATACTTACTAGAAACTGAGATTTCATCAGAATGAATTTGAATTAGAGTAGAGATTGATTCCGTAGTCAAATGATTTTCCATGTCATTGGAAGGGTGAAATGTCAGTCTCTGTACTGTTACGGAGAGCTAGAGGTGAGGAGTCTTGACAGACAAGTCGGATGAAGGTGAAGGAATCGGACAAGAATAATTCGATAATTGGAAGGTTATAATGTATTGAATTGTATATGAAGTGGTCTCCAGCTCCACCCAGCCAGCCAGCCAGCCAGCCAGCCAGCAGGTGTTCAGGTCATCCCATAACGTGGCATTCTTCTCTCTCCATTGGTTCATCATTGCCTAGTGTGTTAACCAGAACTAGACCCGATAATACTAGTAGAGTGTGGACGCTAGCCAGTGTACTTTGGCTGCATAACCCTCCTTCTTCTACTTTGTTTATTGTTATTTCAAACAAAGAATTTTTAACAGGATGCATTTATACATAAACAGAGCCCCTTTGTCAATCTGATGGTGTGGTTGGGCATAGACATAAAGAATTTCATTTTACTCTTAATAATATTCTGTAGCTCTCATGAAGTATGCTTTGATACTGGTGTGCCCTGGTCTGCCAGTCGCAAAGTGACCAACTCAGGGAAAGCAAATTGTACGACAAGGGAGGAAAAAGTTGATGTATAATGTGTCATTTCCACTGACTGCCTTTTTACTGTACAATCAGTCAAGTACTCATGATTTTTTATGCGAGACTGCCACAACAGACGTTTGTTGTTTTATGATTATGAATCTGAAGCTATCAAATGGAAACGAAAATCCACTGTGGTCACTTTTATTTTACTTGACTCTTCCCTTGTTGGCTGCTTTGTGCCTGACTGCTCTGGACATCCAGGTATTTAGTTAGGATTACATTATTACAATGCTTTTCACATAATTTTACTTTTTACATGATTCATGGAATATTGTGTCTTTTGGGCTTTTTCATTTTAATATTGTGTAGTGGATAGTAGTTTTTCATGTATCATCTAGTGCATTTGTGTGCAATATTGGTACTTCTTTTGTCCAGTTTTTTGTTTCCACATATTTTTTTCTCTCTTTTTGTTTGTTTCTTCCCGCCACTGGCCTATTTATGGTCTTTGTAATTTCTCTTCAATCCCCCACTTCTGGCTTAGTGTGTTTGTGTGTAAGTGTGTGTGTGCCATCATGTTATAGAACTTAAAAACAGTTTGGGATCAAAGTGTAAAC
Source organism: Phyllaplysia taylori (assembly GCA_032273245.1). Classification (NCBI taxonomy): domain Eukaryota; kingdom Metazoa; phylum Mollusca; class Gastropoda; order Aplysiida; family Aplysiidae; genus Phyllaplysia; species Phyllaplysia taylori. The sequence goes on from JAUKPP010163170.1 coordinate 24,173, forward strand.
ACAAAATAAATAATATTCTTGATCAACTAAATGCTTTTGTACATTGTTCTTGACCTGACATTGACACTTATTGTCTGTGGGCGTTTTTTCATGTGTGTCTTTTTGTTTTACATGTACAAGCAACTCTGGAAGGGCATTGAATCGGATTGTGTTGGCCCTTACTGACAGTAACAGGATGAGATGGAGCCATGAAAACTCCACAAGGGCCACAAGGCACCTAAGGTCAAGGAGAATTTTAATTAAAACTTGTGTCTAGGCCACTGGTTGAGAAAGCAAGTGTTGTGACAATACTGACATCACAAAATGAGGTGATCATCAAAACGTTTGGCTCTCAACTATTTAGAATTTTTTTTTTTTTTAAGTTTGGTATGATGGATGACCAGTTTTATGTCTCTCGCAACACTTTAAGGTCATTTAAGAGACGGGCTACTTTGACCCTTCCTATCATGGTCAATCCGGGCTGAGACTGAGAGGGATACATTGAAATCCCAGGATAAAAATGAAATTGTCCGCATGTGTGATCAAACTCGTCTTCTGCATGATAGGCGAAGAGACAAACCATTATACTCCCCCCCGCGGGTTGGGGGTATATAAATAAATCCGCCGCCCCACCAGCGTGAGGTGAAAGCCCTCTGTTGGTGAAATGTCGCACATA
>JAUKPP010163171.1:0-14623 GCA_032273245.1 Phyllaplysia taylori
ACATACACACTCATGCATTCACTCAACATGTGTGGTGATTTTGCATTGATGTATACTTGCTTGCCTTTTTTAATGAACCATACAACTTGACTTTGCAACTCCATGTTGGGTTTGATTTGTTCTTGTTGATTTGGATTCTATTTTTTACTACCCCTCGCAGCACTAAAAGGTCATTTATCCAAGAGAGTTATGAGATGGGACCGTGGAGGGGTTTGGTTTGGTTACCAGTTTTACGTCCCTTGCAACTTTGCCTATCATGCAGAAGACCCAAGTTTGACCCATTTGAGGATGAGCATCTGCATTTTTCTGCTCGGGTTACGTCCTTCTCGACTCTCCTCAGCTTGGACTGGCCGGTATAGGCAGGATCGAAGTAGTTTATCTCTTAAATGACCTAATACGGATTTTGGTTTGGTTACCAGTTTTACATCCCCTGCAACACTGTAAGGTCATTTAAGAGACCGGCTGCTTCGACCCTGCCTGTCCGGGCCAACCTGGGCTGAGAGGGAAAAAATCCCAGCAGAAAAAACCCAGACGGTCCGCGATCGGGGATCGAACCGGGGTCTTCTGCATGCAAGGCGAAGAGCCTAACCATTACACCACAGTGCCGGTTAAATGACCTAAGTGTTGCAAGGGATGTAAAACTGGCAAAAAACAACAACCCCAGTCTGGTTTATCTATCCAGTTGTGGCGTTTGAGGGGTCCCTGGCCTAACATTGGGCTGACTGGTGTCTGTGGTGCAATGGTTTGGCGGGTTGGGTTGCATCTATCTAACTCTAGTTTGGGAGTTCGGACTTTTTATTTTGGGTTTTTTGGGTTTGGTTACCAGTTTTAAGTCCCCTGCAACACTGTAAGGTCATTTAAGAGATGGGCTACTGCCGCTACTTCGACCCTGCCTGTCAAGGCCAACCCGGGCTGAGAGGGAAAAGTCCCAGCAGAAAAAAACCCAGATCGTCTGCGATCGGGGATCGATCTAGGGTCTTCCCGCATGCAAGGCGAAGAGCCTAACCATTACACCACAGCGCCGGTTTGGAGGGTTTGGACTTTTTACTTCAAGGCTTATATGGGGCAGTCTTTTTCATTGAGTATCTCTCCACTCTACTTAGGGGATGTAATGTCCTTCTCAGTCCAGATTGCCCTAATAACAAGAAGGGTAAAAATTACCCTCCTCTTAAGTTAAGTGACCTTGCAGTATTTCAAAAGGCGTAAAACCAAAACCAAAGACCATAAAAAAAGAGTAAAGGGAAAATAATGTCCCGGAAATGAGTGGTGCCACCAAGCGTCAGGTAACCTTATCAGACGATCAAAGTGTAAACAAGCGCAGCGAAATGGCCGCCGCTTGGAGTGCTGGTGTGCACTATGGGACACTTTTTCTTGTAGACGGAAGAGAAGATTGTCACTTTGTTTATATAAAAAAAGTCACCCGCTGTTTGGAGGTGCCACTCATTTCCAGGACGCATTTTTTAGTCGACTGAAGAGAAGAGTGTTTCATCTTATTCCCCTTACAATCTTAGCCAAAACCAGCCAATAGCCACAACCGGCGCTGTGGTGTAATGGTTAGGCTCTTCGCCTTGCAAGCGGGAAGACCCTAGATCAATTCCCGATCGCGGACGATCTGTTTTTTTTCTGCTGGGATTTTTCCCTCTCAGCCCAGGTTAGCCCTGATCGAAGTAGCCCGCCTCTTAAAATGACCTTACAGTGTTTCAGGGGACGTAAAACTGGTAACCAACCCAAACCAATAGCCACAATACATGGCACCTGGCTGGACGGTCTCAACTTTTTTGTCAAAATTTCAGGAGCGAGATGAGACAGCTACTAAAAACTTTTTCATTTGGTCACCAGTTTTACGTCCCTTGCAACACTGAAAGGTCATTTCAGAGACAGGCTACTTTGACCCTGCCTGTCGAGGACAACCAGGGTTGAGAGGGAGATTTGTGATAAAATAGTTAAAGGACACAGAGGTCCCGGAGTTGATTTTGGTTTGGTTACCAGTTTTACGTCCCCTGCAATACTGTAAGGTCATTTAAGAGACGGGCTACTTCGACCCTGCCTGTCAGGGCCAACGCGGACTGAGAGGGAAAAAATCCCAGCAGAAAAAAAAAACATATCGTCCGCGACCGGGGATCAAACTAGGGTCTTCCTCATAATAGGCGAAGAGCCTAACCATTACACCACAACGTTGGTAGTGGTCATATTCCATATCATATCGTAATTAATATTGTAGCAAAAAATAAGTTTTTTGCTCCTGTACAGTTGGAAAAATCAAATTACGATAGTTAAGCAGCCTTCCCACGACACAGTGAGAAGAAGCAGGGAAAAAACCATGGGGTCTATAATTTTCATAGGTTGGCATCTCATAACAACACAATAACAATTAAGTATTTCTCTTTGACCAGATATAGTCATAGATATTTCCAGTTTTACTCCAGATATATCATTTCTCACATTTTACCAGTTGCAGTGGACTTGAAGTCATAGCCCGTCAACAGGCGTCTGCGGTGCAATGGTTGAGCGCTTCGCCTATCATGCAGAGGACGTGAGTTCGAGGCCCGCGTGGGACAGTTTGTTTGATCGAGTCTGTTTCTCTGCTGGGACAATGTCCCTCTCAGCCCGAGTTGCCCCTGACAGGCAGAGCTGAAGTAGCCCATCCCTTAAATGACCTTAAAGTGTTGCAGGGGATGTTAAGCCAAAAGAAAAAAAAAGTCTGTCATCACAGCTAACCCATCGAGAACTCAATGCTATCCTGTAATATTTTAACATTTTCTCCACACATCAACTCAGTGGCTTAAACTTAAACACTATATATTTACAGCACAAAAAATTTGGTACAGTGCAAAAGTCACGAAAGCTCAATGAATTAGAAATGGCTAAAACAGTAAACGAAGCTGGTGCCTCTATAAATAAGTAACTTCTAACTCAATGAATCGAATCACGCTCTTTATTGTACAAAGTAGAGTTCAGCATGACCCAGTATAAAAAACAAATGTCATTAAGGATTAGGATTGAGAAAACGTGAAGTCACATAAACAAGAACTTACTTTATGTGAACATTGTGTTTGATAAGTAGCATCAATATAAGACAGTTCCTGTCAAAAACTGGCAGTAGCACATTATGGGATCCATAAAAACAAACACGGAAACATCGGGAGCCTCATTTTGCATACAAGTATCACTGTCGATACTGACATGTCTCGTTTTCATAATAAATTTTAACAATAGGACTAAACCATAACATTTTTTAGCAAATCTTTTCTCTTACACAAATGCACTGATTATGAGTTATCAACATATTTAAAACATTTAAACTTTTTTTCCTTGCTATTTCAGCTTGAGGGAATCTTTTTTTAATTTTATTTTCAGATCTTGGCCTAAATTACATCAGAGCACAGAGCAGTACATTGCTTTTGAGAAGTTTTGTTCTGAGCTAAGTAGAAACGGATCATTCCTAATAATTTGAATTTGAGATAAAAGCAATCAGCCTGTGCCTTCAGGTTTCACTCCTGCATCTAATGTACTTTCATAATAATAGATAGGTCTATCTGCAAATCATACCATTTATCACAATTGACGATCAGTTCAAAGTAGACCCTAAACATGCACAAGCAGGCAATGAGATTGAGACACTGGTATAAAAAAACCCAACAAAAACCAACATCTCCCCTCTCCCCAAAAAAGAAAGAAAGCAACAAAGACATTATAAAAACTCGAATCCACTCCCATTATGGTTTGGATTCACAGCCACTTTCACTCTGCACAATTGGTTGTAACAATTAAGGAGCCACAAGAAAACAGAAATAGTCACAAAAGGCAAATTGTGGAAAAATCAATTTCAGAGACAAAGTATCACTTGTGCTGTTGATCGTTACTATTTGTTGGATGTGCAATTAGTTCAGGAAACAACCGAAGGATCTGAACAATTTTGTCCATCTGAAGCAACGATTCAATAAACCAAATTTTGTGACTTCACCCGTTTTTCCTGTGGACTCCTCAGTTGTTTTCACAAACACAAGCATCCATTCTGGAGCACCGTTGGAAACAAAAGACAAAAAAACTTCTATGACATTCGGCTTGATTGTATCAAGAAACTTTGTCCAGTCTGTCGTCTGTGGCCTTTTGAGTCTGAGACTTGAGAAGATTAGCCATGACGATGCCAGCAAACATCACAACTCCGAGGTAGAAGTTCCCACGGAAAGCTTTGGCACAGTCGTCCGCATCGTTCAGATCCACTGAGTATGTCTGAAATGTAGTATTGTAAAGGGAGGTAAAACATAGACAAGTTGCACAGTCGTCCGCATCGTTCAGATCCACTGAATATGTCTGAAATGTAGAATTGTAAAGGAAGGTAAAACATAAACAAGTAGCACAGTCGTCCGTATTGTTCAGATCCACTGAATATGTCTGAAATGTAGTATTCTAAAGGGAGGTAAAACATAAATGTGTGTTTGGTTATGAGTTTACACAGCTACAGAAAGTGGCATAAACAATAGCATCACATGCAAGAGGTAGAAGAAGTAGACTACACCAGGGCGCCCACCAACCAACCCTAAACATGGATGTACCTCACAACAAAAGATAAATGTGACATACAATCAACAAGAAATATTTTCTCATTCATAAGCAGTGGCGAGCCTAACTCAGAAAATTTATTCAACCTCGATTGTGTTCACCCATCTAAAAATAGAAAAGTTTAGGTTCAAGCTACAGAAACTCACTTAAAATTTGTACATTTAGCAACAAAAAATAACGACAAAGACAGTATGTCAAACTTTTGTTTTAATCAAGTACACACACCTGTCAAAATACACAAATGACTTCCGAGAACTATTATTAAATAAAAGCAGGGATAATTCTTAACAAAACTAAATAGGTACTTGTATTCTTAGTGCAGCATTCACCACTCTTGTATTGTACAGCTTCATGTTTGTAATGTCCACCTTTCATCACATAGCATAATTTCTATATCCACATTCCTGATAGCTCTTACATAGGAAAATAATAAACTTTTAAACCTAACCCAACAATTGCCAATCGTGGTGCTAGATTTCACGGGCGCAGTGCGTCACTGAACACTTTTAGTGAATTTTAGATGATGTAGGCTACAAACTGACAATAACTATTACCTGCTGAGCCAGTCTCCCGCATGTGAGTGCGGCAGCAGCGTAGTACGGCCAGGTCATGTCATTCATCAAGCCCGCTGTGGTCAGCCCTCCGGCCATGACCGTGGTGAAGCCGTAGAGCCAGGGTTTGGTTTGATCTCCCAACTTGAGCGCCGTGGACTTGACACCAATCAGCATGTCATCGTACTTGTCCTGTCAGCGACATGCAATTCTCAATGGGTTATTGAATCAAATACTTGGAACGCAGAAGAAAAAGAATCAGACACAAACCAGCTTTGTAAAACTATGAATGTCATTGTATACATCATTTGTAAAATGAATAATTTCCTTCGGTGATATAATACATTGTAGACATCTTCTCTTTTGCTCTTTTGTCAAGTAAGTTCTAATAATAAAAAAAAAATAAGCTCATACATGTATTTATAAATTCTTGATTTTAACTTCTCATGATTTGTTTCAAAGACCAATTACATGTATATAGAATGATAACCTATAGAAAAGAACGTCACATGGAACAATTGATCCAAACCAACTGACCTAAATATCCTCATTCCCCCCTGATAAACCCAGGTGCAAATGTAAATCAGAAAAGATCTCAGGACCATGGAATGGCACAATACATTAAATGTGTCGAGATTGAATTAATTACAGAAAACTATACGCTAAAATCAAATTATAAAAGGTTGAAAATTTTTTTTTTTAAAAAGGAATAAATATTGCGACTTTATTGTCGATCCAAAAGGGTCCCGTGTCTTTTGACGCTCAGTACACATGTTTATTATATTATATATAGATGGTACTAATGGTAGTTTTGAAACGAAAAGTAGTCAACTTAAGTGCATTGAGCAATAACTTTCTGATGTTATATTTTTTTCTGTCCTAATGATCATGTCTCAAGACAATTTAAACAATTTCACAAAAAGAAATCAAAGCCATAGAATTGAGTAAGTTTTAAGAAACACACACACTAGATCTTGAAATTTTACTTATTAAAAAATTGCAATGCCATATATAAAAAATTTAAATGAGGACCCACTTATCAGATGCCTGCAATATGTTTGTTTGTAAACTCTTACTGCTACATTATACAAAATATTATTGTTATTGTCTAATCAATGATGACGAAATTCATGTTATTCTTGAAAAGATGGTAATCACTTTATAGAAAAATATATCCAAAAACGTACACAATCTACCATGACTCTTGAACGATCAGAAATAAACATTAAAAAAATCTATAGAACTCGGTCGTTATTTTAGAGGCCTAAAACTTAGACTTAGACAAAATGGCCTCAGTCAAAGTGGAAGGAGATACCCCAAAGTGTCCGCATACTTAATAAATCAAAAGCATAAATTGGTGCAAAACATAATTTCTTTGTCAGTAAAACAAACAAGAGTTTGTGTATGTTGCTTGGGTTGGTGTTCATAGTGAAGAGATTGGGGGAGCTTTCCTTTCTCGCTTGACTGAGAAAAATTCTTTAGAACCACATTTTGCTGGCCAAGTATGAGAAATTAAACAACATAAGTATCAAACAATAATAATTACTTCAAGCAAACAAAACTGTCTCACAACAAGGCAGTACTTAACATTTCACTCATGCAATTACAACAAGGACAGAGATTGAACTTTGATTCCCTGGGTAGCATCTCTTGGCAGTATGTTTCTATGAACTGAGTATAGTGTATACAGGAACTACATTGTACAAGATTTTTCCACAAGCAGAAACTGAAATTGAAAAATGAGGAACAAAGCAAGGGTAGACAGCCGAATAGGAGACTCAAAACAGTGCCGTGGTTAGTCGGCAGAACAAGTCACATGGTGAACTGGAACTTGACTCAGGTGAGAACCTACCGTTTATTGCGAAATGCAATTACAATAATATATAATACATGAAGGGTTAATTGACAAAATTACAATTTTTTGTTGTGTTGAGATACATGTATATATGCAGGTATTTGCAAAGGTTTTTATTGTAATGTATTTTGTAACAAACAGCAATGTTATGGTATGTTTGTTGTGGGTTAAATTAAAGCCAAATTTTGTTGAAAAAGCTTTTAGGTACGGCATTTCAGCCTTGATTTTGAATTCAACAAGAGCAGCAACTAAACATAAAAACCAGCATTATGATATACATGTATCGCATTTGTCATCAAATCCTTCATATGTGCGTAGCTACAGCAGAAACTCGGCCATTCTGTGGGAGAAAGTTGGTCAAACTAATTTGTATTTGTCTTGTAGACTAGGGAGGAGGGCCATCCAACAAGTGGTAGGAAAAGGGAAGTGAAGAAATGAAAGCGCACACTGCAGATGATGACAAATTCAAAAGTTACGTGCTCAAGATGAAATCTCACTCTCAATATTTCCAGTATGACAAGATGAGAAATCATACTTATACTTTGTATCTGTTGTGTTTAATACAGTAGTGCAAGGGGGAGTAGTGTAGGGAGGGGATGAAGCTATCACTTGTAATGAAAGCAAGGGGAGAGAATAACAAAACTATGGATGGACTTGCAGATGGGGATGAGCTATAAAAAAGCGTTCAGACAAATCACAGCTTCGCTCTACAAAGACAGAAACACTCTCTCAAACCAATGTCTGGAAACTAGTCAGGATTGTTTCCCCTGAAGAAAATGGTTAAATGGAAGTAGTAAAGAATGCACCATTACTTTCATTGAAGAGAAACGAAAGATTAGCTACAAGTACCGGACGTACGCACACAACTGGAGCAATCCCACTTCATTCTCGGGTGCTATGAGGTCATTTCACTATCAACAACTTCCCACACGGACAAGCTGACTGGAGATAATCCACATTCAGACATCAAGGAGAGGCTTAAGACTATTGAGAGCACTAAACACCTCAAGTTTCACCCAACACTTTAGAGAAAAAAAGACTCAGAATTGACTTCCAGAACAGCGAGTACATATTATACTGGAGAACTGACAGACTTGGGTTTAAAATAAAAAGCCAACAGAGAGAAACCAAAAGCTGACAAGAGCTGTGCACAGGAAAGGCTCCAAAAACATACAGACTAAAATTATACACCACAAATACGCTTTCAAACAGCAAAGCACAAGCAAGCATTCAGAGAGATTTGTTTCACTCCAAAAATGACTGTGTGGCATATTAAAAGGCCCAAGACACTTGTTAGATGTTAAGCGGTCAGTAAGAAAACTATTTGGGTAGGCTCAAAGGTAAGCACAGCAAATAAACGAAAGCAGGAAAGCACCAAGTTCACAGAACATGATCTTAGTCCATGTGCACTAGAGGCGATGACACTAACTTTGCCATACACTTTGAAATTGAAAGCGTGTGAAAAGCTGATTTCTCCCACCACCTCTCCCCATTATTTTCTATTTCAAACTTCTGATGTACATAACATATCCAAAGAAATAAAACGAAACAAAAAAGTGTAAAACAAATTACACTTGAAGCAAAACGCAAGATTTTCTAGCAGGAAAAAGCAGGGAGACACAGAAGGAAATAAAACAAAAATTGAAAGAAAAAAACCAAAATAACCAGAAAAAGTGTTACCGGTACTAAAAATCAATCCAAACTGGATGATCTTAGAGAAACCCTTGATGAAATTCATTTTAAAATCCCTAATGCCTAAGAAAATAAGATATTTCTAAGCCACAGAAGAATCCAATAGGGTACTTTGACTGAACAAAAATGTTGAAACATCTAGACCTAACTTTTGGAAGCACTGTCTTATAATAGGATCAAATTATACTTGTAGCTGACAAATATCCTAAATGTAAACCACCTCACTAGATCTACTAAAAGTAAAAATTCGTCAGTTACAGATCTGTGTCTCTATACAAAGAATGTGCATGGAGAAAAGTCATGGTATTCAGCTTGTGAACTGCCTCTGTGGACACCACTGCTTTCAAAAGGTATTAAAAATTTTTGGACGTTTATCTATTGAATGTGAGAAATTGATAAGGTGAACATCTAATGTGACCGGGCTTCTCCAAAAAATTTGGCAACAAAGTACTGGTTGGTTCCCATCTATTATTAATAGAAATCCACTACACTCTCATTTTGGAAACTTTTAGGCAAATATGTTTTAAAAAGATTTTACAAGCATCTTCACTTTTCAGAGTGTGATGGTAGAAACACTTTTGAAGCTACAAAAACTGTTTTCCAAAACTACATATACTATGTACACTATCTCTCTGTTAGTTTGCCTGCATGATACATTCAGATTAATTTTAATAAAACTATACGTAGGCTTACATTCAAATGAATGCATTTATTTACTTTTCCAATTACATTTTGTGGTTTACAAGGGCACCTTTAAACCTCATGCCACAAGGGTACCTTTAAACCTCATGCCATTTGCGGAAACTGATGGCTAAGGGTTAGGGATAAGCAAAACAGCAAAATACTGGGTTTCTATTTCTACCACTTGTACTGGTGGTCTTACCTGATGGGCATAAATTGTGTCATAGACCAGGGTCCATAGAACACAAGAGAAATACAAGGGCAGGCAAACCGACCAATCATTGGATCCCTGCACCGCAGACCAACCGAGCAGAGCCCCAAAGTTGAATGTGAAGCCTACATATCGTGGTGAGAAAATGGGAGAAAAAGTTGTTCCTACAGCTTGTTGCAAGAAAAATCATTTTCCGCAGGGCACATACTAGGAATGCTGAGAACCTTCCTTGTGAAAACCCACAAGGACTTTTGTCACTCAGTCCTTCCTACACACAAACAATGGATTTAATATTTTCTATTGAACTGAAGTGAGACATTTCTTCAATAAACCATGTCAAACAGTAACGTTTCTCATAGTTTCAGATAGTCAGGCAGATTTCCACTAGAATAAAAAAGGTAGACTAATCTGAAAACAAACACAGGTTGAAGAAGATTCTTTCAGCAAATCTTTTTTCTTAATATGCAGACTGCCAGAGTAAAAGAAAAAAACGTATTTGTTGTTTTTCCTGGCTTAGTTTCTCTGCTGATTCCAAATTGGTGTCTAATTCACCCTTCGTTGTCCATACATTGTTTTATATTCAGCCTGTTGCTCTAATGGTCAAAACAGCTACCAAGGGACAAAAAAACCATTGGGGCTCAAACAACCTTACATCTTGACTGAATTACATTGTGCAGTAATCATTTTGTAAACATTTTATCATAACAGCAGCAGATAAGATTGAAATTATTTTAATCGCTTTTTAAAAACTAAAAGCAGCAATCTTATCTCGCAATCACACTGCAGAAATACAGCGGTGATGTGAATACGGTTTGGTGGTCTCCGAAAATGAGAAGTAGATGGGACCCACACACGCAACTTCCCAAACCAAACCAGGGCAAGAAGCAATGACCGGACAGATCGTGAAAGATTCAATACTTTGATCATAGGCCAGTGATGAAAAGAGTAGCATAGCAGTGCAAGCTACAGGATCAGAAGAGATAGATTGCCCACTGAGCTGTAGCAAAGAAATGAGAGAGCGCGTAATTCAAATAGGTTATAGATCTGCATTATGTCTGTACAGTGTATATTGTTGTGGATATCCATGCAGTCAGTTACCATGAGGAATGACAACTTAAATGTCATAAATAACAGAAAGTGTTTGCATGTAATGAAAGGATTAAGAAATTGTTTAAAAGAGCATAAAAGTTACCTGTAATTCATAAAAAAAAGAACAAATCATATAAAACAGAAAAGGTCAGCACTATGAAATAAATCTAGCAACAAACCCGCATTTCTATGAAGTAAAACAAGGGTTCTGAACAATATTCAAGCAAAATGATCAAGAAGATATACTTATACCAAAGCAAGTAAAAATAAACAATAATATACTTAACCAAACGATAAAAACAGCAATAAAAATATCAAACAAACCCTGCTTGTTTTCCCCCATTGAAAAACTAGCACTTTATGAAACAATATAATATAAATATGACTTATTATCTCTATAATCCCCTTCAATTCAAACATGGTTTTCAAGAGGATAAGCAGAACTGAAAGACTTTGCAAGCTTAGAGAAATCCATGAAAAGAAAGCTATTCTACAACTTGAGGAAAAGACAACAGAAAAAACTCGGACGCTGAAAAAGCTTTCTTGTCAGCTAAGAGAGCACAACTTAACGGCACTGTAGTACTAGCACTGTTGATGAAACTTATATCAAAAGCAAAAGATTGAAAAAGGCAGTTGTCCTAAACAGAAAAGAAACTGGAAAAAAACAAGTCTACAGGAGGGAAGGGTGGAGCAGCCACTACAACAGATGCATAAACAAGTTGCAAGCTCACACACCTCTATTTAAGCAGTACACAGTGTCAATAATCGTATTCAGATATACGGAGACAAAGCAAAGGCAATATATTTTAAATGGAACACACAGTCCAACATGCAAAACCAACTTTTAGAGCCTTGTGTGTGTTTTAAGTGGGAGACAAACCCGGAGATATTGGGGCAAAACCAGAATCACATTATGCCACACAGACATTTTTCATCATCCATGTAAATAAGTGGAAAACGTTACGTAACCAACACAACACTCTCATTCAACTCCAGCAAACACACTCTGGCCAAGTCTCACAAAATGTGGCTCATATCAGTTTACATCCCAATGTGAGGAATCTACACAAGGGAACGAGGAGTGCATGAGCAATGTGTGCTATGTGAAACCTGGAAGACTGGAAATAAACAAGTGGGTCAAATGAAAACAAAATGTAAACAAGAAAACAAAGATTAGCACCCCCCAAAAAAAGGAAGAAAATCCTTTTTATACTCCTTTCCTTTCTAAACTTCCAAAACAATACCCCCCCCCCCCCCCCCTATCATTGAAAATTGAGCTGTTTATGTGAAGTTAGTGGTTCACACATGGTGTCTGAAGAGATATGTGTATGTAAAAAATACTCAATGACACACGCTAGCCATCTATTTAGGTCTATAAGAAACAAACTAAGCAGTCGCTGGAGAGAAGGAGTCAGTCTGTGAGTGATGACGACATGTTAATATGTCAGTCAGTAAGTCTTCTTCTTCTCGTTCATCTAAATGGACAATCCTGTCTCTATAGCGAAGGCTGCTGTTATAAGCGTTAATGACTTGTCATGTTAAAGCATTGTGACAGTGGACCCATGGCTTCCTACAATCTACTCCCCACCTTCAATAGAAACAATGACACAATGCCAACAATAACAGTCACACAATGTCAACAAGAATAATGACAAATAAAAATTTTCTTCAAGAAAAGCAGAGGGACAGAAACAGAATTAGTAAGGTATGCTTTTGTACAATTGAAGACACAGTAAAGCCTGTGGGCAAACATTTTTTATCTTTTGATAGGACAGTGAGAGAAAAGAAAAGAAAAAAAGAATTTTTTTTCGTAACTGACTGCATGTACCTGGTGGGAGTAAATGGTATCGTAAATGATGGTATAAACGGTGCAGGCGGCGTACAGACACACGGCTGCGGGCTCCAGCGAGCCTCTCATCTCACACCAGCCCAGCAGTACACCCCAGTTTAACGTTAGCCCTGGGAAAACGAGGCCATTTGACAGTCAACATGTCTACTTAACACTCGGCAGTTAAGAAAATGAAATTAGGAACAGTAGAATTCTTCTGGCAAGGCATGGCAGAACACTTAAAAGGTATTTGCATGTAAATTCGCCACAATTTATATATATATTATCTAATATCCTGGTTGAGTGTGAAACCACGTAGATCTCTGCACATAAAGTCTCTGTTAAGTTTCACTTCCATTCAAACATAGTTACCACTCTTCATGATATTCAAATTGAAAGTAGAGAGCATAAATTGACTTCACAACCTAGAAATCTTTTCAATTTTGATTATAAATATCTAAGAAAAGGATAATCGTTTCCTGATAAACGGAGAATCTAGAAAAGCAAGACATTATAAGTCATCTACTTTTTCACACACATACCAAATCGGAAACAGGAACATTGAAGGATAAAGTACTTAAATCGTAATAACTTCATTACATCAGAAGAGGTGTTCAATTTTATCATTAAACGATTATGATGTCCAATCATAATATCCAAAGAAAAGCCAGAAGTACTTTTTAAAATTCTTGGGACCCTTATCTCAGTATCATTATATATAGACTATAGACTCCTTACTAGTACTAACATATCTGGCTGAAATATATATATGAGTATATGGGATACTCCTGCCTTTTCAAAGCAAATATCCCAAATTTGTATTAATTTTTCATTTCAGAGAAATAATCTATCAGACATCCCTGTGTTTCCTAACTTGCTTGAATGTTGTTCAATACTGATGACGGATATACATAACAATTACCATACGTCTCCACACACAAGAATAGACAGTAAAAATAACCCTAACCCGAAAAATAAACCCTACATAAAGAATGTTAGAGTAATAAATACATATACGATAACTGCACAATGTAGTTCATAAATGCCTTAAGTTATGAGGAATAAAACTGTCAAAGTCAGTTCATCATCATAGTCAAAAAGGAGGGGCAGGACGAGCTGTGATAAAAAAAATTTATAAAGGAAATTGAAAACTGCCTGACCAGAAAATACTCGTTATTTGTCTGCACCAATGAATGCTGCCATGTCATATGGCATCACCACAGTGAACTGAAAAGTTGTCTTTGTCATGATGTAAGGAGAAACAGCAATGGATAATCCCTACACAATGTTCATAAATCAAGCGATCACATTGAGTCACAAGGTTTTCATAAACCAATGAATTCTCTTTACAAAAATATTTCTTCAAAAGCTGTCAAAGCATTATAAAACCTCTATCATAAACCTAAAAAAATATGTTGAATTAAAAAGACTAAAACATTTATAGACACTGAAGAATAATGCTGTACTGATAATTATGTTTGGATCTTGAATTGTGATGACCAAACCTAGCAAATCATGGAATTAATTGTCACTTTACACTTGACAATTCTGTTTCTTTGATTTAAGGAAAAGCAGAGGGAAGGACAGGGTAATACTTCAGTGCTTGCAAAAAGCAAAGTGGTAATAAGAAGCATCATCTTTCAATATTGAATGTGAAGAGAAGGAAGATCCAAAATGACAGAGAAAGAATACAGACGGACAGAAAATATTCACATGCAGTGGTCTCTGACTAAGAACGTACAGCCTAAGAGCCCAACCCACTTTACTTTAATAAATGCCATTCTACAAAACAAAATTGCTTCCTATATATGTCATAAATTACTATTTCTTAAAGTTTCAAATCTGAGAGCAAAACTTTTCTTGAGCTAGTGTCAAAAATCTAAAATTAACCAGTTTGTTGGTTGGTCACTAATTATTGGGCTAAGAATGTTTTGTGGTTGCCTCATTTGAGACTGACACCTG
Organism: Phyllaplysia taylori; assembly: GCA_032273245.1. Classification (NCBI taxonomy): domain Eukaryota; kingdom Metazoa; phylum Mollusca; class Gastropoda; order Aplysiida; family Aplysiidae; genus Phyllaplysia; species Phyllaplysia taylori. The sequence continues at coordinate 14,433 of JAUKPP010163171.1, forward strand.
TCATCTGCATTTAATGCCAAATTGGGGCCTAAAATTTGCCAAATTTTGCCAAAAAAACCTCCAAAAATTGCCAAAAAATTTGCCAAAAAAGCCCAAATTTGCCAAAACATTTGTGGGTTCCCCCCCAGGCCGAAGCCGCTTTTAATTTCTGATAGGCAAAAAAAACACAAAAAAAAAAAAAAAAAAAATTG
>JAUKPP010163281.1:0-14623 GCA_032273245.1 Phyllaplysia taylori
CTGTCTCTGCTTCTGCTCATGTCGTCTGTCTCTGCTTCTGCTCATGTCGTCTGTCTCTGCTTCTGCTCATGTCGTCTGTCTCTGCTTCTGCTCATCTTGTCTGTCTCTACTTCTGCTCATGTCGTCTGTCTCTGCTTCTGCTCATGTCGTCTGTCTCTGCTTCTGCTCATGTCGTCTGTCTCTGCTTCTGCTCATGTCGTTTGTCTGTCTCACTTCCTTCCTGGCTGGCAACACTGCATGAACCTGTGTGCATACTGGAACACACTACATCTAGGTAGGGTAGTCATTTCTGTCTTCTCTGCTCTCTCTCTCTCTCTCTCTCTCTCTCTCTCTCTCTCTCTCTCTCTCTTCTGTCTTTCCTTCTTTCCGTCTCTATTCGGGTCTCTGTCTTCTCTCTCTCTCTTTCTTCATTTTCTCTCTTTGGGTGTCTCGCTCATATATCTCCCCCCTCTCTCTTTTCCTCTCTGTCTCTCTCTATCTACTATCTCTCTCTCTATCCATCTCTCTCTCTCTCTCCCTCTCACGCACTCAATTTGCTACCTGGCTTACGTGTTCCTACTTGAACATGTGTGTCTATTGACGGTTTTAGCACCAGTTTGTTCTTGTACTGAGTGCTTATGACTTTGTTCCCACTAAACTCCCTCCTCCCCTCCTCTCTATCTCTCTCTCCCTCTCTCTCCCCCTCCCCGCCCCCTCTCTCTCTCTCTCTTTGAACAGTCAGAAATGCTTACACTAACCTCACTGTACGCAGTAGTAATTATCAGTTTCACGGACATTAGAAGTCTCTGGGCTAATGAAGCTGATCGAGGTTTGCATTCCTTGACGTAAGACATGATGCGGTAGACTGAGCTCGCCTTCTGCACGACTGCACCATCTCACATAGAGAACTGCACCATCTCACATAGAGAACTGCACCATCTCACATAGAGAACTGCACCAACTCACATAGAGAACTGCACCATCTCGCATAGAGAACTGCACCATCTCACATAGAGAACTGCACCAACTCACATAGAGAACTGCACCATCTCGCATAGAGAACTGCACCAACTCACACGACTCACACGACTCTCTCCAACTCACTCCCGAGCTGGCTAATATCCAGCTGAGCACCAGCAGAGACACATCTCGTTTACTCAGCATCTCTCTCACTTAAAGCCGCGAGCTTATCCTTGTTGCAATAGTTTCCTTGACAGGGCGAGGATTAATCTTGTGGTAAGAGCATACCGTGCTAAACATACCCAAGTGTGGTGATGGAACTCAGTAAGTGTTTTGTCTGAAACCAAAAAGAAATAACGAGTAAGACATTTCTTTAAAACGCCTATAAATACCAATCTGTACCATAGTTCTTGCCAAGACACATTAGCTGCGCGTGGTAAGTGGGATTAAGAGGAAGAGGTACTAAGAGGTGAATACGAATCAAGTATAGAGAGTTGAATCATGAACGAGTTATGCGCCAATATTCAGACAGTAACCATGGCACAGAGTACGTTGATGGACTTGTCTTTTCTTTATTTCGTTTCTTCGTTAATCTTGCTGTTTCAGCGGGATTTTGCTTCATGTCGACACCATAGAGTGGTGGCTCAGTTTTCATAGACACACTTATCCGATTTCTTCCGGGGAGGGGGGGAGGGGGGGGGGGGGGAGATTTACGACCGTGAGTTGCCGCTGCCATGCGGTGCCTCAAGATGTTTAATACCAAGGGACGGAGAAATCGTTTCTTCCACTTAACGTCAGATGGTTCAAGGCAAAGCTCCAATAGTTTACTCTTATAGAAGAGACAAGAAAGTCAGGAGAGAAATAGCGCGTTCACTGAGATATTGTGTCTACTATAAACATTTCTACAGGGGACTACTTGTTTGGGTGTTGGGTGCTGATCTGATGTCAGTTAGAAGGTCACGGGCTTAAAAACGATATAACTGGGATGACCTTGACATATCTGTCCTTTGTTGTGTATTCTCACTTGGAGGAGAGAAAGAGATTAGTAGATGTATAGAGAGAGAGATGGGGCAGCCGTAGAGAGCATAAGTGTGAAGGAGACGAAGTGATATGGAGGGAGATGAGGCAGACGGAGGGAGAGAGAGCTTGAATGTGCAAGTGAGTGAGAGAGAGAGAGAGAGAGAGAGAGAGAGAGAGAGAGAGAGAGAGAGAGAAGGGAGATTAAAGAGAAAGTGTGTGTATATTTCATTTTTATTATTTCATAAAGGAAGAATTATGACACAAGTATCACAACACATCACAGTCACCATAGTACAATGATACACTCAGTCACACACACATACACACACACATATACACCCACCGACCACTACCACCACCAGAGGCACACTGACAAACAAACACACACACACACATGAGAAAGAGGAGTAGAAAAGCAGACTCAAACGACACAAGAATACGCATCCTACACCACAAAAGAATAGAGACCGTCAGATCGACAAAGAACATACATTTAATTTTTCTCGAGAGAGGCACGGCAAAAATGCCCCAAACGAAAGAGACCAAGATGAAGTAATCTTGTAAGTGTCGCACAGCATTTACCCTGTTTCAATTCCTTGGTTATTCCCCTTGTCACTCTGCACAGGACTTGCCGCTTTGTCAGCTCGTTGATTAATAGAGTAATAATGAGACTACTGTAGTCCATGTACATGTAATTTGGTTGTAAAACGGTTCCAGCTTTGAATAATCTGCCGCTCTCTCGTGCCTAGTGACTCATGAGCTGACAAGTCGGTGAACCCACATTACCCTCATCTGCTACCCGAGCCACGATGACGCAAGGAATTTGCCTGGATTCCTCATGGGACTGGGTTATCATTGGGTTTTTATTGAATTACCTTTGGGCTGTTTACTTTTCTGTCAATCCATCCATCCATCTGTCTGTCTGTCTGTCTGTCCGTCTGTCTGTCCGTCTGTCTGTCTGTCTGTATATCTATCTATATCTTTCTCTCTCTCTCTGTCTGTCTATCTTTCAATCAATGTATCTAAATTGAATCTCTGCTTCACACATCTGTTTCTCTCTCTCTCTCTCTCTCTCCCTCTCTCTCCCTCGCCCCCTTCCCGTCCCAACCTCAGACACAGTATAAGTAGCCTACACTTGGCATATACCGTGTACACCACATTGTGGCAAGATATATTTCTATCAAAAGTAAATTGACATATTTACACTTATAATGTATTCTACATGTAGTAGGTAGTTAGTAGTGGAATTACCAACTCGCTATAATCTGCTTAAAGAAATGGCAATATACATGTACACTTGTACCCACACACTTGACTGACATGTACCCACACACTTGACTGACAAAACACATGAACTAGGAGAACTTTGAGGTGGAAAAATACCCTGAATTTTGTGTTCCTTGTAGAATTGTGCGTGTTTAAACATAAAGTTGCAACTAGTGATCTCAGTGCTGTCCTGCATCATCTCCAGATTTTTTAGATGCGTATGTGCGACTACTGAATAAAGAGTTTAAGTCTCGGAGGGATCCTGGCAAAATTTTGGAGACATTATAAAAAGACAGCACTCTGCACTAAACTCACAAACTGACCCCCACTCCCCTCTGCTCCCCCCCCCCTCCCCCCCCCTCCCTCTTCCATTATTTATTGATCACAGAAAATCATAGGGTACTGGTTCAGTTTGGTTTTGGTTTTAGGTTTACGTCCCTTGCAACAATTTGACGTCATTCAAGAGATCAGTTCTTCGCCCTGTCAGTCAAACCCGGACTGATAAGGAGAGATCCCAGCAGAAAGACGCAGATGCCCCTTCCCGCCTTAGAATCGAATTCGGGTCTTATATGTTTTAGGCGAAGAGTCTGACCATTACATCAGTAATAGTTAATCATTTCGCCTGCCATGCAGAAGATCCAAGTTTGATCCTATGTGCGGACGGTCTACGTATTTCTGCTAGGATTTGTCCATTTCAGCCCAGATTAGTCCTGACAGGCAGGGTCGAAGTAGACAGTCTCTAAAATGACTTTACAGTGTTGCAAGGGGAGAAACACTTATAATCAATCCAAACACCACCACTACAAGCCCGGCTGTAGTGCACAAGATGAAGGTTAGCTCTTACTTTCAGGTTGTTGTTTTTTCCCATGCCTGTTCCTATCTATGCTGACGCTTCTTGAATAAGTAACAATGTGCTTTGTTTGTGTGAGGTCAACATCAGAGGTCATTGTAATGTTATGCTTATAGTCAAGCATGAGTCTTATGGTCAAGCTTGATAGGGAACAGGATGTTTGTTGAATACGATTGTTAATGTAAGTAACCTACGAACATACTTCAAACTGTATTGGAAGTACATGTATGTTTTTTTCGTTTGTTTATTTTGGGAACATGAAGGAGATATCACAGAAAAAAGAGAGAGGTTACATTAGAGGCTTGCAGAAAGAGGTTTCTTTGCTTTTTTCCGGGGGGAAGGGGACATAGTTGAAATTTTAAGGCACTATTGACACTGTAGGTTCATAAGGTCATCTCTGTATAAGGAAGTGGATGAGGACAAAAGTAAATCTTGAGAGAAGGCACTATCGACACTCTAAGGTTATAGCCATATAAGTGCCTGTAAGTAGACTAGAATAATGGTAAGACATAGAAAGAAATAGAAGGAGCAGACTATGCCAGAGCTCCCGCAGAGTGGAAGACAATGCAGGAAATAAAAAACAACAACATATTGCTATAAATTGGCTTGCTTCCAAACGTTTTATAGCTCTTAACCCGAAACGTTTATCGTACCTCTGAAGAATTTCTCAAAGGTTAAAAAAATTTCTGATATATTTCAATGTCAATGTATTAATCATATTTCATTCACATCTGCAAGTATGCAGGATGCTCTCACTTTGTTGTAAATATAAAAATTACGTCAGTCATTTCTAATATATATATAATCTTAAAAATCTAATTTAATTTCTAGTCTATATCTTAAAAATCTAATTTCATTTGTAATCTTTAAAACAACAATAGAGGCATGCATCACTCTGACTGAACCTCATGCTGCTCAATTCATACTCCCATATATCAAAGGATAAAAGTCACAACAGAAACATTTCTTGAATACAAGTTTTACTTAACTATACATAGCATTATGTAAAAACAAGGCTCTTCGGTGGGAGTGTCTGTTTAAAACATATCGAAGGAAAAACATGTAATGTATGAGGTAGCAAGGACAAAAGTGTAGAGGTGAACTTGTGGTCATGGAGAAACACAGCACTTCCAGATTCAAACAACCTCCTGACTTCCTGACTAGACATTTCCTGCCATTTCCGTATGGTTCCATCTCCAAGATGGACAATGATGGACAAAGAGGGACATTTCACACCAGTAGCCCCCATCCGTTAAATTAACCTTATTTGGTTATAAGGAGAGTAAAACCACAGTGAAACAAAAGCATAGCAAGAGATGCAACCTCTTCAGAAGTGCTTCATACATTAATTTTAAACTTGCTTACTTTATAATTTGCAAGCACATCGATTTGTGGATTTCTAAGCACAAGTTTCGATCAGCGTATCAAAAAAAGACGCCTATCTTACCATAGTGTAATATTCCAGACCCTCAAAAAGATGACACAGTATTCTCTTGATGAAAAAAATCCTTTTCCTAATCAAGCATAATTATGATCCCTTGAACAATGTCCAGAACATTTGAAATCGTTCTGTGAAACAAAAATTAATTTAACAAGACAGCAAATATATTGTGGCTAGAAACAGACCATAAAATTCTGAACAGATTATGACCTTTGTCCTGAGGACGTAGTGGCTGCCTCTTCACAATCTCTGAACTAAATATTGTTTATATATATCTATAAAATTGGGCTTGAAAACATCCAATTTCACACAACTGTATCAATCCCATGACTGCTAAACCTTCTGGGCAGTAAATGAAGGACATAACGCAAGAGTGTGGCAGTAAAGGGATTAGATAAACAAAGTAAGCAAAGTGATTCTTAAAATAAAAAAGTTTTGATAAAATATTTGCACCTAATAACCTTTAGTTAGGTCCACTCGGTTCAACAAGGGTTCTCCTTTCTGGTAACGAATGATGTTGTCAACAAAAGTTTTCACAGCCTGTTGAGCAGAAAGCAACAAAGACAACTATAAATGAAAGAAAAGAAATGATAAATCAAAGACCATTACAACATTTTTTTTTCTCCAGCGAACTGGGTGACATATTCCAACCCCCCCCCCAAAAAAAAAATAAAAAAATTGGCCACACTACTGATTGTTTTACTTGTGTTACAAAACTATAAACTTTAAATGATATCATTAGTTAAAATACTTAAAAAATAAAGAAATTTAGACTTTGAAGGGTTATCAAATCTTGTCATCCCCCTAGATTGCATAGTACTTCCAACAGCAAATAGCTTAAAAAGTGGAAGATCCGCTCATCAAAGGTAATGCTGGTGTCCCATGAAAAAAGCCTCATCTCAGGCAGTTCGATTCCGGTTGCGGATGATCTGCGTTTTTTCCGCAGAGATTTTTCCCTCTCAGCCCCGGATTGGCCCTGGCAGGCAGGGTCGAAGTAGCCCGTCTCTTAAATGACCTTACAGTGCTGCAGGGGACGTAAAACTGATAACCAAACCAAACCAAAAGCAATTAAAAATATAGAGTCAGACTTGAAGCACTGGTAGGAAAGAAAAGTTATGAAGGTTATGTCGACAGCAAAGCTGTAATTACCTTTTGTATACTGGTAGCACCACTAACGTGTGGTGTGATTGTGACACCCGGAATGTTCCACAGTGGACTATCAGGAGGTAACGGCTCTTGGTTGAACACGTCCAGGATCGCCCCACCCAGCCAGCCAGATCTGGGAGTAGAGGAAACAAAAATAGAAAATATAGTCAGCTTGCATAGTTGAAATTGCTTGAGTTGATTTTATACTTAAATTAATCATTTTTCAAATCCCAGGTCCTCTTCTTCTCTACATTTTGAAATTGACCATCAGATGAAATTATGCATCCCGTCCTATTGGAAATGGATTTAAAATTCGGAGGTCCCGTCTAGTAAATGTCATTACAGTGTTGCATGGGGTGTTAACCCAAGAACCAAGCCAAAAGATTTTGCATTTTTTCACTCCCCTGAAGACATCAGCTTCTCCGTTGTCAACTGTAACTGTCATAAAATGGTACGATACAGGAAAATATCTCCAGGAAGACATGGGGACGACGGAGTTGTTTGTTTGTTCAGTTGTTCTACATCACAATCAACACTGTTTGGCCATTTCAGCACCAGGACGTAAAATACAACAGTAACACTTAGAAAGGAGTTGGCAAACCAGGCTACTCCGAGTACAAGCATGTTAAGCATTTGAGACCATGTAAAATGAAATAGCTAGCAGCATGCACTGCATGCTCCCTATGAAATTGAGAATGTTTCTGAATGACTTTGGTCTGCTGAGGTAAAAATAGATTGTAAATGTAAAAGGATAGAGCCAGCTTTTGAACGAGGGATATGCACTATATAAATACAATCATTTTTATCACTATCATCTAAGACATGGACTTTCTACATACTTGAGAGCATTGATGAGGCTTTCGTCATCTATGACATCTCCTCTGCCCATACTTATCAGGACTGACTTCTGCAAAGTAATGACAATTAGGTGGGATGAAGTGCTGGGCAGACAACATCACTATAGAGACTTTTCAAAGACTATTCATGTACTGTGTAAACAAATATTGTAGAAAGAAAGAGCAAGATTTCATTCATTTGTAACTTTACTCTAATTTTCCAACATGTATTTGACAAAACTAAAATCCTTATAATATGTATAAAAAGCAAGACAATTACTACCAAGGGCAGTGGTAGGGAATGTCGACATGACTCAAACCGAAGATGAGAGGAATGTTGGTAAGTCTGCATCTGCTTGCCAAACCCATATGGGGAAAACAATTTGGTAAGGCATGAGTGCCTGTTGTGAAAGCTTTGTAGACTCAGCAAAGACAAAAGCACCCCTGTATTCTACCCGGAGTGATAAAAAAAAGACGTGCAAATTTTATGTTTAGGGTATTAGTATTAGGTAGAAAGCTTTCAAATTAAATAACTTATAGATCACAACAGAAAAGTATACCAAATAAAATTGTTGTAAAAATAAGACAAGAAAAGATAAGATGCACTGCAGATGGAAAATTTGTCGTGATATGTGAGCTATATAAAAAGCATGATAAAATGATTACAAAAGAAATTTGAATAATGAAGTAACAGTACAAGTTCCGGATACAACAGTCTTGCCTCATAGAATTTCCCAATGTAATGTCAAGAAATAGTGGAAAACTTGAAAAGTTCCAAGCCAGTTCAAGGTTTGATAAATAGACCTGAGTGTAGTACAGTACCTTGTTCTCACAGGCTTTCAACACACTCCCTGACAGCAGACCCCGAGACTCGGGTGTGCTGGGCACAATACTGACCACGTAGTCACATTCCTGCAGTAGCTCACTAAGCCTTGACATTGGTCTGGGGAAGAAAGGGGAAAGGGGGACAGGGTATGATGAGTTTGACTAAAAGCTCATTCATAATTGAGCATTTGTTTCGAATCTGGGTTATGTCTACTTTTGGAAGTTATGAGAAGCTTTTGTGTGGTGAAATCAGGTTCACAGATATTGTCAAGTAACCCTGGATGGGTGATAACAGTTTTTGAACGGATGACCACTGTGGTGTGTCCGCGAGCAAGACATGCTAACATCAGCTTGTATCGGTCATGTACAATGGTGGCCAACAATGGCACAAGTGAAATTGTCTAGAAGAATGACTGTCAATTTAGTGATTTTACTCTGTGTACTGTATATTGACTGTTGTATTGTTTGAGTATATGCATTTGATTTATATTGATGACAATGTTTTAAATTTACTTAACCTGGAAAAGTAAAGTGGTTACTTATTTATTAATTTCATTTAGGATTAATTATTATTTCAATTACAAAATTATTGCCAGTGCAAGGGCAGGAAAGTAAGGGCTCACCTGACATGATGCACATGTTCACATATCACTTGACCACTGTTGAATCGGGCATCTCGCACAGCACCCCACACGGTCATATTCATTGCTTTACACTGCCTAGCCACTGTATGGATCAACATAGACAGGAATGTCATTTCATAGATATCAAAATTCTGTCTTCTCCCTGCGATATCACACACGTAGCTGCTTACAATGAAAACATCATGTATTTATATTCCATACATTAACAAATCTTTCCTTTAATGAAAACAATAAGCGCTCAAAATATTGAATTTGCACCTAAAGGTAACTACAGAAGTGAACGCAAAAGGTCATCTTCTGTGACTGAAAAAAATTCGGATCAATAGACTTGCAGATGTCCAGCACGGAAGTCCTGTTTTCCTCCTCGGCAATTTTCTATGAACGAAATTCACATCTTAAACATCTTATCAACGTGTACCACAGAAAAATCTGCCCTTTCATATGACAAACTGAATAAAACTAATCTGCAGTGCTTATCACAGCATAAATGTGTGGGGTATGACACACAGTATGCATTCTAATGTTACAATGTTACGGCAATTTACCTACTGGAAATAACAAGAAATTGAAAAGTGGCTGATACATGTATGGAATATTAAGCAAAAATTCACAAGAGGCAGCACATATTTACTGTAAAATACTGAAGGTATTTTTGCACTTCTTAAAGTAAAATATGAAGTGTTTTTCTCCGAAAGACAAGCATGCCTGCAAATCTTATTCACATACGCAGGTCTCACAACTGCAAAGTCAAAGTGCTTCAGTCAAAAGTCATAGAAGGCAGAGATGCCTTTGTAAGGAATAATGATCCTGAAGCTTTCCTAACAGGTGATGCTGAAAGACATCCAGGCATAGATCATTGTGTATAAAAAAAAATAATATTGTTGGTAAATGATTTATTTAGAGTTAATTTGGCAAAAAATTTTCTTAAAACTTCTTCAATCATCGATGTCAGCATACCTTCCTGTCCAATCGTTCCCAATCCAATAATGCCAAGACTAAGGTCACCAAGGCTTCTGTAGACCAGCAAGTTTGATCTGTGAATCAAAGATGTGACTTGATGAAATCCTCAATTTTGACAGCAGGTAAAATATTCATGGTAAATTATTCACATATAAAGAAAATAAATTTCTCATTTTCAAAGTGTAAGTTTGTGACAAATTCTAATGACTATAACAACAAAAAAACCCAAATAATTTCAGAATCTTAGAGCAACAAATTACAGAGATGTAACTGAAAATAATAACATTCAAACTCTTTGCTAACTTTAAATTGTCCTATAAAACATTTAGTTGGATAAAGAAAACAGAAAATATTTGTTTCACATGGAGGCTAAAAGATATGTCCTTGAACATTCAATGTGCATGTGCAGACACTGTATTACTATTATGTTCTTTCACTCTAATGTGCTCATATGAAACTCTCGCCCTACCCTCTTGTTTCATACAATGTCTGTAAATGAAAATGGAAAGATTAAAACAAAACACTATCCTTACTGTTCAAACTTGTTTTGCTTTTGAAGTTCAATCATATACGGAAAATTTCTTTCCCGTGAAACAATTTGTGCAATAACATATTCCCCCATGTACTGTCCAAATCCATCGCTCTGTCGCGTCAGGATCACATCTGGAATTTTCTGGGGACAGGAGAGGGAGATCAGGATAAAACTAAGGCAAAACAAAACTATGATGAATAATTCATTGGCTGACAGCCAGAAATGACTATATCCATTTTAGGCAAAATGCTGAAAATAGCAAGTTATGCCTCTACGGTACTTGCCCTAACTGCTTTTAACATCCTATGAACAATTACCATGTTTCATCCCGAACTGAATACCCGAAAAAAAACTTCAAAAACCATTTTTCTCAAATCAGGAAATTTGGACATAGTAATTTCTGGCTGTCAGCTGACGATTTGTCCTGTCTCTTTATCGCTTTGTAGTCTCTCGGCACATAGATGCGCCACCCCTAATTCACTCATCCAGTTACTCACCTGAGGTATACGTTTGCATCACAACAAGCTGTACATTACAAATGTGGCTCTCTGTCCTTCAGGCTGTATGACTATATATGACTATATTGTAAGTGTTCAAACTCAATGTCCATCTATACTTCTATACCTGTTGTGGGTGGCTTGCAGGTGTTCCGGTGAGATCTACTCCTCTACTCTTTTTTTGCTTTGATTTTGTCCCAATCTACATGCTGGTTGATTATTGTAACTTTCACAACTGTTTGCATTTCCACATGCGTTACTAACTCTTTCGAATCTTTGGGATCCCAGATTGCAGTATCTCTGTTGGAGAGCCACTTTCATCCTCGTCAATCTACCTGCTGGTACTGATACAACCTTATAGTGTAAAGAGTGCTGTAAAACCTAGACTAAACTATAATACCTGTCATAGATCACTCATGGTCCAACTTGTGCCCAAATAACAAGTTATGGGTTAATCTGTTTGATTCATCAATTACAGGGGTTGAATTCTTACCTCAAGTTTGTTTATGGCCTTGAAAGCACGCTCCACACCTGTTGACAAACAAACAATGGCAATCTTGATAAGTTGACTGCAAGCCAGTTGCAAATCTTGACAACAAACTTCCCTATGACACTAATATTTCATTGTCATCTTATGTGAATATTTTTTTATTTTTTTTTCAAAATATAAGAACAAGCTGCCATCTGCTTATGCCAGTCTCTAAAAAGCTGTTGACAGCACAGTCATGATAATTCAAGCCTTTTCTCAAACTGTTTCATACAAGATCTCTCTATGCATTGTATTGTTTGATTTAAGGACAACCTATGGATGTCCTAAATTATCTACTTTTTCTTTTTCATAATTATATAAATCTTGAAACAACAAAATACAATTTCTCATGAAATCAGGTAATAAATAAGGTACAAAAGTTCTCCCTGTCCTATTCCTTTGATTAGAAACAGCAACTGAGAGCAAGGCTTAGCATTAGGAGCACAGATACCTTATTCTAAATAAAGATTAAAAATAGCCCGAGTTATATTTTCTCTGTCAGTTTCCAGAAGAGACAAATCACAAGATTTACCTGCAAAGGAATTTTGAATCCACTTCACTCTGCATTCATGATGGGACAAAATCTGCCCAACGACTTGTGGATCAGCAAACAAGAATTCTATCTCAGGTATTTCCTGAGCACATTCTGGAGACAATGTCCCATCTGAGGAATATAGATTTACAGGAGAGAAGGAGTACCGAGAGAGGCAACTTACTTCCCTTTATGATGCAACTCCTTGCGCATTCCTTCAAGCGTGGCTCCTATCCGACAAGGTCCTGTGGTGTTCGGCTCCACCTTGATATGGTCCAACCAAGTCAAAATGGAAAAAAAAAGCTGGCTTCTCTATAAATAAATATGCCAGTTGCAAACCTCCACAACAAGTTTCCCTATGGGGCTAATATTTCATTTTCTATTCTCATCTTATGTGAACATTATACTTTTTTGTTTCATTGAGATATTCCATTCTTAATAACTACCAGATGAAAAGAACGAGACGCACACTAATTTTAGAGTGCACAAGCAAACAGAAAATTTCATCAAAATTATTATTAACCTAAAACCTATAAATTAGCAATAAATATTGATTCATATCAACCACGTCATGATTTTAGTTTTTTACTCTCTTATGACGTAGTAACGCGCTAGAGTAGGAATTTTGCTACTCTTTTGCGGATACATTTTTCTTTCTCTTTCCGCTTACTAATTTAGACCGAGCTTGCATCTCTTTATGAAATTATAAGCTCTTTGGATTCACAACACAACTGTACTCTAGTAGAAAATCCAACATCGAAATAAAAGCAAACTGTGTCAGAGTGAAAATATTTTCATTGCAATTTGTATCTCGTTAGTTCTGAGTTTCTTAATCTGTTTTTTATAATAATCACAATCATCTTGCCCTTCTTTCATTTTGATGCAAATGGGTAAGTCTATAAAAATTGATACAATCAAGAGACCATTGTGTTCACCCTACTCATCATCACTTTCGAGTACTATATAACCTAACGCAGCAGCAACAGCTTGAAAGCACACTCATTCGTTCCATACAAATTGCACCCTGGAACAAGGTTTTATTAGAGCCTGCCACATCTTGGCGTTAGCTAGTCAAGTCTTGCGGTTAGAATTAGAATTAGATAAGGAGAAGAGTGGCTCTCCAACAGAGATGGTGTTATGAGGGATCCAAACGGATTCAAACAGGGTGGTGATAAAAGGGGTAGAGAAACATATAGAGAAAAAAAATCACTCACCACAGCCTCAACAAACCGTATGAAATTTTTTAATGAAGAAAAAATGTGTGAGGGTGGGCAAATTTTCGACAGCGACGCCTGTCTTCGTCGGGCCCCAAAAAATTAATAAGACAACAACGATGAAAACAGGAAGATGATGCACTGCATGGAAACAAGAATAACTCTGTAACTAACTCTAATCCTAACGCTGGTCCTTTCCTTGAACTCTCTCACTGTACTGACCCGATCTGCTTGGATTCTGCCACTCTACTGGCTACACTCTAGTCTACAAAGTCTGCTGAGACTGAATACTTTCACCTGCTACTGCTGCACTGCTCACTGTACTGTGCTAGTAAGTAAGTAGGCCTAGAGACAGAGAAAGTAGAAAGTGACTAAAGTAGGGTGTAAGTGCTAAAGGTAAACGAAGTGCCATTTGAAACGCCGCTTTGCAAATAGCCCCGTGCTAGTTGAAACGCTGCATTGCGAATAGCTCCGTTATAGTTTGAATAAGACCAGAACCGGGCCTCCATTGGTCACAAGCGTGGTTAGCGCAATCGCCAGAGTCGTCAGCTTTGTAAGCTAAGTTGCTAAGGCTGCAGGTGCGGTTCTCGTGGTGGGCACATTTTTTTTTCTTCTTTCTTTTAGTTTTTAATGAAATTCGTTGTCTACCGCATTGTGTCAAGCTCTTCGTCTTGCAAGCAATTAATTGACATGGAATGCTAGTTCACCTACGTGAGGGAGGGTTTTTTTGTATATAGATCTAGTGCATCTGCCTCCATCTTTAAGCTTGTATGTTTTCAAAAGGCTGAAAATTGTTAGTCCTGGAACACAAAGTAAACTTGTCGTAATTAACTTACCCTTTTGCTTATCCTTGTGAGTGAATCCCTCACTGACCAGCACGAAGTAAGAGCGAGGTTAGTGATTCATCCCACTGTTTACCCAAGTTGACCATTCGTTTTATAGACAATTTCCCATGCAGATCTGATAAGTGAGGCAAGCGACCAGCCTAATCCATTAGGCCATCCTTGTCAACCCCCCCCCTTCCTTCACCCTTTCCTTTCACAATGCGAATGTAGGCAAAGTCAGTTAGTTTACCCAGTGGGCAAATTGAAATTGTCAACATGAATGTGATAGGCTATCGAGGTGTTGTCCGTTTGTCAAATGGGGTTAGTGCAAACAAACAATGTCAGAGTCAGAAACAACTGTTGTTAAATCAAGACCTACTCAGTATCGGAACAAGACAAAATTCAACATCATAAAATAGAGTCAAATTCTTTCAGAAACCGAGGCAGCTTCCACAAATCAAGCACTGAATTGAATGAAAGTCGCCCGTGGCGGTGCGGGACCCCCACCAGGGGAAGCAAAGAATGGCATCTTCTGCTCTGATGCATAGCATGATACCGTACAAGGCGG
>JAUKPP010163392.1:0-14620 GCA_032273245.1 Phyllaplysia taylori
GGGGGCTGGTTGGTTATTAAAAGAGGGGAATCTCCAACGCCTGTCATATATTATAATTTTTATGAAGTCTTTCCAATGCCTGCCATATTACAATTTTGATGAAATCCCTCCAATGCCTGTCATGTTATAATTTTGATGAAGTCTCTTCCTACATTATTTTTAAAAAATTTACTTACAAAGAAAAATATTACCCTTGCTGTGCTAAACACTAGTCGCCATATTGTACAGCTGAAGAAGTTATTTTCATGAAAGCCAATCTATGTGGCTGTACTCAACCATGTTTTAGGCTTTTATTTCAAATATAGTAAATGTCAGTAGGCTTTAGGCATACTTGTAAATAGGGACATCAGCTCTGTCATGTTTAATGTGAATAGACCGACAATGGAGGCAGATGCTGTGTAGTTTGATTACCAAACAGTTCTGTCATTTGACCCCGTTTAAAGTCAGTAACTTGTGTGATGCTGCTTAGAAGGCTACCATACCAAATACCATAGCTGGTCAAAGCTTTTGACTTTCTCTGTTTGTGGGCACATTTCTTTTACTCTTAAACACTCAGACATCACACCTTTGTGCTGTAGGTCTCACTGAAAGCAAAGATGATACAGGCTCAAAACAAAGTGTCATGTTACTTTTGCACATTAGTAGGCTATCTAATGACATGTGTCAGTCATACCCCACTAATCGCCATTGTGGCTGGTCAAGCTTCCAGTTTAGCCAATTAGAGAACAGAATTCATCAAAACATTTTGCTGCTGCTGCCCATCCCCCCACCCATCAATGTAATACTATTTTTTACCAGTGCCATTTTCCAGACAGCAGCCTCTCCTGTCAATGCAATATTTGCAATCAAACAATGCCTTTCATCCATTTCGCTACCAAATTCTAGAACATAAAATTAGCATAATACAGGTTTCCATTTTCAACAGGTTTTGGTTTTGGCAGGTTCAGCCATATCAGGATAGCATTTCATCCTGTGTTTGTGAATTACTACAGTAGTTCTACCTTGTGTTTCATGTATAAAGTATGGCAGTTCTGTCTTGTGTTTTTGAATCAAGTACAGTAGTTCTGTCTCATGTTTGTGAATAACTTCAATGAGGTTACAGTAGAGCACAAATAATCTGACCGCGATAATTGGACCAAGTCGCTTCTCGAACATAATCAGCAGGTACTGAATCTTTTTCCTCTATTTTTATACAAAACTGATAATTAAATAGAAAAAACTGTTCAATAATCTGACATCAGTTTTTGAATTCTCAGACAGCTACGACTGGTTATATGTTAAAGGCCGCCATACAAAGAACAGTCAAAACACCGAAAACCAGATATAACGCTGGTTATGTAGAATCCCAGTCATCAACATGTCGTGTGGTACACAATTTGAGGCAACGGTTTGTAAAATGGCAGACAATCAGTTCCGAGCATGGAGCCATGGTCCCAAGCTTGACCACTACCCAAGACTCTCAGTAAACAAGGGGAGATCACAGACTTGGATGTTATTTTTTATTATAACCACTACACTCCATGCATCACAGCCCATTGCGCACAGGCGCTGATAACTTTCTTACCATAGACCCTTCGTAGCCACTCCAGTGTAGTCTGATAACTTTTATGGTATGCCAGATGCCCATAAGCGAACAAGAGAATCCATTACAGTATTACTTCAACTTCATTACCCCATCCTTGTCATCCCCTTTGAAACCTGTGTTGTAGAATCTTAACTTGAAGAAGACTGTTAAAATTCAATTCGAAGATCAATCAGCCTTTGGTACTAGGCTATATGTACACATCATACTATTTATATTTCAACAAAAAGATCTGCAAGACGTGCAAAACTGAATGAAATTAGAGTGTTAAAGACAAATAAGAATGTGGAGTCACAACTATAGCAAATCCGATAATCCATCAAACTTGAAAATTCAACACTTTTGCCGGGGACAGACGATGTTGGATTATTGGCGCTCTACTGTATTTTTAAAGCTAAGAGATGACCTCGTATAACTGTAGTTTGGTTTATCTTTCTTTTCAATCTGTCTGTATGAGGTAAACACACTGTTTCAAACAGGTTTCCCAAAGCTATTGGATTCCTAATAGATAAATCTTATTTTTGCATTCTACAGCCCATTTGAACGAACAGCGGGAGAAAATGACAAGATATTTATGATTCTCCAAACTTTTGACTTCTTTCGGGAAAATGTGGAGCCATCAGTCCTCAAAGAATTATGCGTTGTTGCTCAGTTAGAGGTCTGGAAGGATGTTGACTTCAGCGGTAGGGATCTGTTTATGTCAGATGTTTAACTCAGTTGTTCGTGTCAGATGTTTTGCTCAGATATTTGTGTCACAGACTCACATACACACATATATACATACATAATCACACATATCAAAACACACACTGATGCACACAAAGATTCACATAGACTCATTGTTTTCTGGGTTTATTAACTGATGCGGTTCTGAAGTTCCTGTATGTCCTAGCCATTATTGCAACGTAGTCACAATGAGATGTCTCTGTCTAGCTTTTTTTATTTTAAAAAGTGAAGTAGGAAAACAAAACCATTTTGATAAGCTGAGGATTAGATGATTTTTCTAAAAAAAATTTAATAGAAGACAAAAAATAAAAACAAAGACAAAGAATTTAAACAGTGCAAATCAAATACAGCGGAGTCCACTTAATTTGAACTCTGATAATTCGATTTTCTTTTAATTCAAATCAATTTCAGACTAGTGATTTTTCCTTTCTTTGCATCTATTAAATATAATTGCATAATTCGAATTACCAAATGCCTTGTCTACAAAAAATCTGCTTAATTCGAATTCCAGCATGAGTCCATCCCATCAGCTTTGACCGGAGCACATGCTTGAATGCCTGGGGCATCGGCTGTCAGTATCGTCATCAATTACACTACTTCAGTACTAGCAGCAATACTAGTGTTAGAATTATTACCATCGGCTCACAGCGAAACATACATGGATTGTGAAACGCTTACATACGGTCAAGGAGAAGGAGGAAGGTGTGCTCTGCAGTTCTCTCTTTCTCTCTCTTTCCCTTGTTTTGAAGTGTAATTCAAAATCGGATAATTCAATTTGCTTGCTTCATCCCAACTACTTCGAATTAAGCGGATTCCATTGTACCCAAACAAGCCAACAAAAGGCAAAATACCTTAATAGATTTTGTGATATTATTGTAATACTGTATACAACGCATACTGTTGACTGGTGCAGTGCAGGGACTATGTTTTTCTAACTGTGCCCTTCTCTCTGTTCTCTTCACTGGCCCAGTATATGGCAAAACTGGATTACATCTGATCTTGAGGGGAGCCGTGGTTCCGCTGTACGAGCCCTATCTCTTCTCCGGCAAAGATGACATTTACCCTCAGGCTTTCCTTCCTCTGGAGAACCTCGAAGACTATGATGATTTTGTGCCACAGGTAGCTATTGGTGTCAAAATGTCGCATGTAGTGTATTGGACTAACCTTGTTCGTGTCACAATGTTACATGTATTGGCACCTTGTATGTGCCACAATGTCGTGTCACATAATTATAGACTGACCTTCTTTTTGTGTCAAAGTGTCACATATAACATGTTGGGCTCTTTGTGTCACAATGTAACATGGATCATATTAATATTATCTATTTGTTTGTGTCGCAATGTCTCATGTAAGATATTGGCACCATGCTTGCTTCACAATGTCACATGGAACATATTGGGCCCACCTGTTGTAGCATTAGTTCCTTGCATTTACTAAAAAACTTTAAACTATCAGTTCTTTGCATTCACTTATAAATGTTATTAAACCATCAGTTCCTTGCATTTACTTACAAACGTTAAACCATCAGTTCCTTGCATTTGCTCATGACCATTACAAACATCGTCAGTTCCTTGCATTTAGCCATAAAATCTGTGGCACCATTGGTTTATTACTTTTACTCATTAACTCAACGACAGCCTAGAGGAGAGGCTCCTACAGACAAGTTTGTCTGGAATGCTGTTTGTTGTCAGTCAAATGCCATGAAAATGATCTCATGAAATGTTTATTTCTTTTGAGTGATCTTATGAAATGTTTTTATTTCTTTTAAGTGATTTCATGGAATGTTTATTTCTTTTAAAGCTGTCAGTTGGAGACTGTTTTGGAACTTGGCTTCAATATGAGGAACCATACACAAAGTACGTGATAGTATTGACATCAGTTAAATAAATTGTACATAAACTACTGTATGTGATTATATCAGTAAGACGAACCATACACAAAGTGTGTCATAACTGGATTGAGTTCAGCACAATGAAATTTGGATACAAAGTTTGTCATCAGAGCTGCCATCTAGTAGGCTGTAGAAAGAAAGTCATCTGGAGAGCTGTGCCTATGATTGACTTGGTCATTTCAAGTTGCAAAAACTTGTGTCAGTCATGTAGACCTTCTAGCTTGTCTAGTATTTTAATTTTTATCTAATTGCCTCAATTGTGCTGTAAGGAAATCAGTCTAGTACAGCCAAATCCACTAATAGCCACAAAGGCTAGAGAGGCTATAATCCTGCAAGCTAAATTTACAGTTGCACCGGCTATAGTCACAGAAACATTGGCTGTAGTCACAGTAACACCAGCTAAAAGCTACAGTCATACTGGCTATAGTCACTGTCATGCTGGCTACAGCTCAGTCACACCGGCTAGTACAGTCATACCGGCTATAGTCACAGTCATACCAGCTATAGTCATGTAGGCTTTAGTCACACAGGCTATAGTTACAACCACGCTAGCTACAGCACATTCACACCACCTATAGTCACAGTCATGCTGTCTACAGTCACACTATAGTCACACCGCCTATAGTCACAGTCATGCTGTCTATGGTCACACTATAGTCACACCGCCTATATAGTCACAGTCATGCTGTCTATGGTCACACTATAGTCACACCAGCTATAGTCGCAGTCATGCTGTCTATGGTCACACTATAATCACACCAGCTATAGTCATGCCGGCCATTTAAAAAATATGATGAAAGTGTGTTTCCATTGTCTGTCCCATCCCTATGGAATTCATTACAAAATGAGCTGAGGTTGATGACAAATCTAGAGCTAGAAACATTAAAAATTATGCACTACCATGTCCCTCTATCTTTGCCTTTGTGTGTGAGTGTGTGTGTCAGCAGGCCGGGTGCCTGTATGTGTAGGCCCTATGTGAGTGGGTGTACATGTGTGACAGTGTGTGTATGAGGTAGATATTAAATTGTTCAATGCATTCAAATGTCACTTGAATGACTGATTTCATTATTGATGTAAGGGGAGTGGGCGCTTTATAAATCAATAAATCTGCTTATTATTACTATACTGTTTGCTTGGTCAAGGCAATCTCATAAATATGAATAGATGTAATGTCTTTATCATAGATTCACCCCCTTTAGTTTATACAGCGGACTTGTTAAAGTTCGTGTGTTGTTGTTTCATTAGTTGTTTTAAAAGGAAAAAAAACAAAACATTATGAGTGGTAGAAGTTCATGTGCTGATGTAGCGTATATATATATCCTTGTAAAAGTTATTGTGCTCATATTTCCTTGTAAACTTCATGTGGTGATCTCCATGTGAAAGCCCATGTGCTGATATTTCCTGGTAAAAGTTAATGTAACCTGATTTCCTTGTAAAAGTTCATGTGCTTTTATTTCCTTGTAAAACTTTATGTACTAATTTCTTTGTAAAAGTCCATGTGCTGATATTTCCGGTAAAAGTTCACATGCTCATACATGTATTTCCTTTTTTCAGGGAACTCAGTGTTGTGACAGCTGAGCCAAACTGTGAATTCCTGAAAATATCAGTCAATGACTACAAGCGTGTGATAACAGTAAGTGTAGACTACCTATGGTCCTTAGAGTAAGTGAAATGGATTCCATTTGGGTTGTTTTTTTAATATGGTAACCAGTTTGAAAGGCAAATTCCTGTTCTGATCGTTCTGTGATATATTCTGTCATGACCCTATTTCTGTACCCCGATCTCAACTGTTTTTTTGCAGCTGGTTGGTGGGCACTTTGGTGTGGTCTGCTCCTTCTTCTTTCTTAGTGCACTATTGTCCTATTCTATTTCCTGGTGCTGAAATGACTTTATAGTGCCAATAGTGCTGTAAAACCTCAACAAACATTCTAGTGTTTTTTGCAAGAATCTACAATTTTACCTTTTTTTTCTTTTTTAAAATCTCTTTTGATCTGTTGATAGGTTGTACCCCTGAGATATCTCTTTACTTTACTGTCTCCAAATTCTTGGTGAAGGGAACCTAGGACCTTTTAAGTTTTGGATCTCAGTCTGTGAGTTGAAATGATATGATTGCATCATAAACACTTGCAGATAGTACATGTATAAAAGAGTAGTGGGGTCACAGTCTGTACAAAAGGAAATTATTATCTCCCCTTTCTTTTTTTCGCTACTCCACAGCAAATCAAGCAGCGAGAATCCACTGAGAAACTGAACTTGCTGCTCTCCTGCGAGCAGTACCGAATGTGGCCAAAGCAGCCTCTTATCTCAGTCGCTGACTCCATAGAATGGATCTCCTATCCACCGAACACAGGTAGGCCTACTGATCCATGGATTTACCAAAGGACTTTAAATATCCATGGATTTACTGCAGGTCTGTAGTGATCTGTGGATATTTGAGGGCCTCAGTGATCCGTATATATTTGTCACAGGGCTTTATTAGTGCTCAATGAAGTGTGAATGAACAACTAAAACAGACAGCTGCTGACTAATTATTTCGCCATTGTGGAGAGGAGAAAGAAACAGAAAGACATGGGATGGGGGAAGGAAGGTACTGTGCTGTTGAATGGACCATCTGAGCACATCGGACTGATAATGATACTAAACGAATGGAATGTCTGGAAAGCATGGCTTGCGTAGGAAGAGACTCAGGTAATGATTGAGATGACTTCTGTGATATGTAAGCTGTTCAAGAGGTGTGGTCAGGGGCAGTCTTGGTGTGTAAGACAAAGGCAGTATTGTGGCAGAGACATAGAATATAGTCACTTTACCTTGAGGTTTCAATACAAAGAAATAGTAGGGGAAATAGCTGGGACCTTGAAATATGGTCACATTAACCTTAATGTCACCTTATCCAAGGTCATCTTCAACTGACTCCTCAGTGTATAATGTAGCCTACATATGTTCACACACACACAAACACAGACACACCGATAAACTTGCACACAATGTGTAAAACACACACATTCACACACTTATCTGACATACTTGCACTCAATACCTACAGAAAGCCAATCTATTTTCAGTGTTGGTTAGCGAGGGTTACCAGTCTCCTTTCATTGGTTTCATTCGCTCTGGTGAATGCCACGTCTTGAGACAAGTGGATGTGCTGCAGACACTGAAGAACGGCAAGAAGGTACAAAGTATGAATAACCAACGCCCCCACCTCTAAATGTTTACACACTTGCATCTCTAAATATTTACCCACTCCCATCTCTAAATGTTTGCACACCCCCAGCCCTATATGCTTACACACTTCCAGCTGATATTTTTTGACTACACACTCCCAGCTGATATTTTTTTACTACACACTCCCAGCTCTTAATGTTTACACACGCGTCTGGAAACATTTACACTCTCTGAGCTCTTAATATTTGACTACATACTCCCAGCTCTCAATAATGTTTACACACCCCCATCTCTAAAGTTTATATTCTCCCATATAGTCTAAATGTTTACACACTCCCAGCTCTAAATGTTTACACACTCCACTCCCAGCTCTATACATTTACACACTCCCAGTTGTAAATATTTACACACTAGCATGAAAACCCGTTCTACGAACGGAGCAACAATGCGTTTAAATC
Organism: Phyllaplysia taylori; assembly: GCA_032273245.1. Classification (NCBI taxonomy): domain Eukaryota; kingdom Metazoa; phylum Mollusca; class Gastropoda; order Aplysiida; family Aplysiidae; genus Phyllaplysia; species Phyllaplysia taylori. Next base: position 7,823 of record JAUKPP010163392.1, read on the forward strand.
TAAAACACATTCTGGCTTTGGTCTTTACACATTCCCACCTCACAATGTTTGCACTCCTAACGTTTACATACTCCAGCTCGAGATTTTTCTCTTTTTATCACAGGAGCAAAAGACTAAGCAGGTTGTGATGGGGCGGCTCCGACCGTTTGACTCGTTTGCTGAGATCAGCCTCCTGCTTGATGAGCCCATCACCTGCTCCATTGTGACAGCATCAGATGTGGAACTTGGAGTTGTCAGGCCAGAAAAACTTGCATGTATGACACAAATCCTTGTTTTTTAAACATGGCAAAACATTGATCAATTCTTTTAAGTCAAATACTTCAAAGGCTGTAAGAAATGGAAACATTTTGTTTTTTTTGCCTAGCAATCCTCAAGTCTATTTTTTTCTAGTGTAACATGTCACGCGGCAACACAGATTCTTGCAAAATCAGGCCCCGTTTTCTATTGCCCAGAAATTATGCCAATCTTTACAAAATGCCCCATTACATAAATTACAAATCAGTTCACTGCTTGTAGTCTTGAAAAAAAAGCTCAAATGGAATAGGCCTGCAAAAATAAAACAGCAATTCGACCTCAATCAGACCTTGGTATCAATATTTGATAGAAACTTTTGATGTGTATTACCATAACAACAGGGATTATGATACCAAGCTCTGACAAACCCTTAAAAATCCTACAAAAATCCGACTTTGGTTCAGTGTTTATGGCTTTCGTGGATTTTTTTTTCTGACTTGTATCACATATTTTATATGTATGTGATCTATTAGTGGAGCAGCGTAAGTTTGTCTTCTTAGCTGTGATTTCATTGCTTGAAATTAAAATGTTTTTGGATCATCTCCAGCTCTGGATGATGTGACACGCCAGCTCTTCAGACAATCCAACACACGCACGTTTGGGGACCTCACCAAGGTAGGGACAGGGCTATGAGGAAAGCTGGGATTACTATAATTAGGGTTCAGGTTTCAACTTTGGCTTTTATTATGGAATAAACCCATTACGTAATATTAAGTCTCCACTTCATAGAGTGCATAGTTTGATATAAAATTCGTTTAAAAGTGTCGGGCCATTTTCGGTGCAGAAAATGAGTTAGACCATATATTTATATTGGAAGCACATGACGAATAACAGCTAGGGTTAGGTTAGAGTTATTGTTACGGTTAAGGTTAGCGTTACAATTAAGGTTAACATTAGTTTAGGGTTAGATTTGCGGTTAAGGTTATATTTAGGGTTAAAGTTGAGTGAGAGCTAGGCTTAAGGTGAGAGTGAGAGGTTCTTTTTGTGATAGCCAAATGTTCTTGCTCTATCCATCCTCTGTGATAGCCAAATGTTCTTGCTCTATCCATCCTCTGTGATAGCCAAATGTTCTTGCTCTATCCATTCTGTGATAGCCAAATGTTCTTGCTCTATTGATCTTCTGTGATAGCCAAAAGTTCTTGCTCTATCCATCTTTTGTGATACGGATACCCAAATGTTCTTGTTCTATATATATCACTATCCATATTTTATGATAGTCAAATCTTATTGTTCTGTTTATCCCATTGTGTATTTTAGGAGGACATTCAGAGTGAATACCTGCAGCAGGAGCTGAAGCGTGAGTGGAATGAGTTCAAACACTCTCAAGTCCTGGAGGTGATCAACGCCTATGGCATCAGACCTGGTTATGGCAAATGGAGCAAGTGATAGGCCAGGAACAGTGTGGCATCCACATTCATTTCTTAGGACCTTCTCCATATGTAGGCTATGCAATTTGATAGGGAAGGAGAATAATTTTTTTCTGCAGTGTGTTTGTGTGTTTGAGAGCGAGATAGAGAGAGAGAGAGAGAGAAAGAGAGAGAGAGAGAGAGATATTTGAGTTTGAGTTTGAGTCATTGTCAAAAGGTCACCCAAATGAATGTCACCTTTTTTTACACAACTACTGTACTACATGTAGACCCCAGCTAACAAGCGGTGACGTCAAATGGTTTACTGTGGATGAAGCCAGGAGATGTAGGCCTATGTCAATGTCATATAATGAATGTACAAGAAACCCAAGTTTACTGAATAAAAGATTTCATTGTTGACGTGTAACTTTTTACAACCTGTATGTCTCATGTGTGTGTAGAATAGATTTGGAAATTCTTTTATAGTATTAAGATGAGATTTGTAATGGCAGATTCAGTCAACATTTGGTTTCAATCAAATCATCTGGAGTAGAACCCCGATAAGTCGACATTGCTGGCACCATAGAATTTCATGTCAAGTAAAGAGAAAGTCGACTAAAAGGATAGCAATAGACTTGAAAGCGAAATGGGGCAACCACTGTGTACATTGTAGGCCTACACAGGACCCAAACCGCACGAGGCAAAGTGATTTGACAGTGGTAGGTAAAGACAATCAAAGGGAAGTCCATGCAATGGTCCTGTGCTCCACATCTACACACAAGCAAAGGCAATGAGCAAAGCATGTGCGATGGTACTGTGCTACACATCTACAAAAAAAGAAACAAGTGGTCACTGACCACAGCGCTCTGACTCCGAATAGAAATTCCCCCACCACCCACCCATCTTCTTGCCTTGTCTCTCCCCCACCCACCCTCTCACCTCGTCACTGGATGAAATTGAGAGGATAGACTATAGGCTGTTTCACCCGCACCCGACACTCATGCTGTGTTGTGCGCGCCAAGCACACCCTTCCCTTCAAGCATGCAAGCTGCTCAGCATTGTTCTTGGTAGACTCTCAACCCTACATTTCTTGTCAACATACATGTATTAGAGAAGATAGAGAAAAAAAGATCGACTCACACTTACAGTTACAGGATGTCGATGTAGTAATGCAGTACAACATGGCTATGGCGGCACCGCACGGTACTGGAATCCACTTTATTTTTCATACAGTATGTAAACTTAAATACCTATGCTCGGGTTTAGCGGGGAAAGGAAAGGCTCAAACTTGGATACAGCTAGCAGGAGGTAAAAATCAAATATCTAACTACTGTGCGCAGGGGCGAGCAGGGAGCGGCATTGAGAGCACCAAATATAGCTACCATTGACGTCATAAAAGTGAATCACTGTTTTGCGGGAAACCCCAACTCTCTGCCTCGCTTCCTTGATTTTGAATTACGGACTCCCGCGTTTTGCTTATGTTGTCGTTGATGACTGAAAGAACAGCGCTTTTCTCTGCACAGGAGCTAATCCTATGATTTTTTAAATAAATTTTTCGGCAATTCCCCTTTGTATTCCTTTAGCCGGAATTTTCTCCTAGAACTAAAGGTCCTGCAACAGCCATGTTCTACGGCACTGTATGTTTATACATGTAGGCCTATAAAGAAAAAGTTTGGAATTCCAAATCATGTCAACTTAAGCCAAGCCTAAGCAGAATGTCGACTTAATAGAGATACAGTATTTGGGTTTTACTGTACTTTTGGGAGGCCATTCCCTTATCTTTTTCATTTGGACACGTCTATGATGAAGAAATTCAGCTTTAGTTCTCATTATTGTTGATAACTACTGGAGTAAAACATGACTATAGCGGCACCTTGCCGGAATCCCCCTTTTTTCCTATGTAAACTAATTTCACTGTGCTCGGGTTTAGCCAGGCAAGGAAAGGCCTGACCCGGGAGGCAAAAATAAAATATATCATAAACTTTTGTAGACAGGGGGGCAGCATCAAGAGCACTAATTATAGCTACCATTGACGTCATAGCGAAGTTAGTACTCTGCAGGAAACCCTAACTCTGCCTCGCTTTCTCGATTTTGAATTTCGGACTCCCGCATTTTTATTTTACTTATGTTGTCGTATGAACTGAAACAACGGCGTCTTCCTCTGCACATGAGGTAATCATGTGGAATTTTAAAAAATTTTCGGCAATTCCTCTTTGCATTCCTATAGCAGGAACTTGCCTACGGCAGGATTTTTCTTCTGGAACCAAAAGTTCCGTTCTAGTTCTAGCCATGCTCTACTGTATTGGCGTCATAGCGAAATCGCTGCTCTGAAGGAAACCCCAACTCCCCGCGTCACTTTCTCGTTGTTGAATCTTGCACTCCCGCATTTTGTTTATGTTGTGGATAGGGGCCGTTCACAAACCACGTAGACAGCGAGGGGGGAGGGGGTTTGTAAAATGTCCACACCCTGTCCGCAGGAGGGGGAGAGGGTGCAGCAGTTTGTCCATGTGGACAAATTAATAGTAGGTAGTGATAAAAATACTTGCAGACCACTACCACACCCACAAATCATCTTATTGTTCTAATTTTTCTATTCCTCTTTTCTTTTTCTTTTTTTTCAAAAACTTGTTTTTAGCTTCACCAATTGTTTTTATTTACAAAGAGATTTGAAACTTCAATATTAAAAACCTGGCACTCACCAGTGACTTTGTGCCCCTTTGGTTTTTTTTTATCTTTTGCCAAGTGATTATTATCAAGAAACATCTAGGGTAAGGTTTGGTTACTAGTTTTACGTTCCCTGCAACACTGGAAGGTCATTTAAGAGATGGGCTACTTCAATCCTGCCTGTCAGGGCCAACTCGGGCTGAGAGGGAAAAATCCCAGCAGAACAAAACCCAGATCATCCCCGATCGGGGATCGAACCGGGGTCTTCCGCATGACAGGCGAAGAGCCTAACCATTGACCACAGCGCAAAATGGTTCTTGGCGCCAAAAAGACCATATATAGAGTCGATGGAGCCATTAAACCCTAACCAACCAACAAACAAACAACCTTAAGCGACACGAAGTCAGCAAGGAAGTGTTTCCGACAACGCGACATGAAATTGGCACTTTGTTCAGCCTCTTTGTGTCTATGAATTCGCCAGGCTCTTTGGCAACATGACATGCAGTTAATGCTCGCCATGCAATTGAGTCCAACATTGAGGCCGAGATATATAATTAATGCCTGAAGGAAAGTGAAAGTTTCAGGCGACGGCAAAGTACAAGTATGAAATACATGTAATCTCAATTTCATAAAGTGTCTTGGTATTGTATATTATCAAATGCCTGAAGCCAGCCAAAAAATATGATACATGTACAGGAGAATCCTCACAACTCAACACTGCTGAGGCTATTGATATCACGTCGAATAAAGAGAAAGTCGATTTAAGCCCGTGTTTATAGTGACACAGTGCTTTGGGAAATCGCACGCCCGGCTTTAACCGCGCGAGTAATGTGACACATTTTTTTTTATGTAAGTGTACATAGTCAACTCATGTCTGGCGGCGCTGCTAATTTGCCGCCCGGCGGGTAAAATTACCAGAACTAAATTTTACTTCTTGACGCTCGTCTCGCGTCGGGTGTGTTGTCGTTTTGGTGCTGTGATGCCGTGTGATCGTTGTACTAGCAACTGAGGGGTGACGCCCTACGCAATGGGTGTCGATCAACTGATTGCCTCCGTTTTTAAAAGACCAACAATCTGGGACAAAAGAGGGAAAGAGTTTGCCAATAGAAATTTGAATGATAAAGCGTGGAAAGAAATCAGCAAGGAAATGAACATTGAAGAAGATCTTTGTCTTGTTCTATTTTTATTTTAATCAGAAGGGAAGAATGTAATGCAGCTTTTTGCATCTCTGCCATTTTATCTCTTCTCTCTTCTCACTATGTGTATTATCTCTTCATCGCTCTTGCACTTGGCATGTTGTATTGACAACAAAGGAACTAACCAACACTTTCCTTTTCTTTTTCTGTATAAACCAGTGGATGGTTCTTAAAGTAAGTAGTGAACATTTCTCTTGTTGACTTGGCACCATTGCTTGATCTTCCAGTTCGATTCCAGGCCATTGTAGATTTTTTAATTGAAGCTTCTGTGTAGATGTGATCTATTCCTTCTCTATCTATGATGGTATTGTGCAAAAAAAAGTAATTTTATAATTTTAAAAAGTCTTCTTCAAATGAGGAAGGCGTGTTGCCTCTGTTGTAGCGGTACCACGAGTCTGTTCCCGCTCTGCTATGTACACCAGACTCGACCCGGGAATGAGGCGCGAGTTCTCCCGAGCGATTGACCATCCTGCAGCAAACCGCCACCCGCCCCACTATAAACATACCCTAAGGGAATGTTGATGTAGTGAATGAAGAAAAAGCTGAGAATTTCAAATCATGTTGACTTAAGCCAAATGTCTAGTTGTTAACAGACGTCAAGATGTGCAGGTTCTACTGCAGATTTTTGCCGATTTCGTCAAAATGTTTTGTTTACATGTACTTTTTTTTAGAAATCATCTTCCTCATAATTAAGTGCTTGCAATGGCTTCTGAATCTGAGCTCTAATCATCCAGATCTGAATAATGATGATGAATCATAGATGTAGAACACGAGAATCTAGATAGTTTGTTTATGGTAACAGTCAATAGTCAATAGGCAGCAACACAGCTGGACAAAACGTACAAGAAAGTTTTCAAGTTGTACTGTTTAAGTCCACAAATTTTAATCACTTTATTTATTTTTCAAATAAATTTTCTCAACAAAGCCAAAATAAAGTATATTTTCAGAAACTCCATTCATTTTGCAATAATGTGAAATCAGAATACTGTTATAAAAGAATTACCAATTTTTACACCTAGCGTCTAAAACTCAATTATAACTGAAAAAAAAATTTGAACAATACCCTCACTTGTTGTTGGGATTGACAAAAATTTTGAGGGGAGCAACTCGAAGCTGGCGGATTACATGTTCATGTAAATGTAATCAAATGCACCTGGTACAATAAAATAAATAACCAAAGCAGGTGAAGATAAAGTTTGGGGCTGTTCAAATATAATCTTATATCTTTTTGTGGGGGGGGGGGGGGGGGGGGGGGGGGGGGGGGGGGGGGGGGGGGGGGGGGGGGGGGGGGGGGGGGG